>JARUPZ010000029.1:7349289-7529289 GCA_031213475.1 Nereocystis luetkeana | reverse complement strand
ACAATGGAGAGAGAGAGGGAGGGTACGTACAGAGTAAGGGTGGTGCGGTGGGCAATGCAAAGTGAGTATTTTTGTAGTAGCGCTGACGGCGGTCATCGATGGACAGGATAACCTACAGCAGAGGTTGTATACTTTAGGCTCCTTGGGGATGTCCTCGCGGACGTCCGTATCATCGACTCATCGTGAAATAGAAAGAAGTCCAGCAAAGGCAGCAACAATGCAACAATGCAACATAGTGGTGACTAGCCTCCCCATGTCCCCGAAAGCCGTTTTCGTTCAGATGTTCCTGCCGATACACAGCATCAGCATACTGTACTACAGTACTACTGTAGGAAGTAAACTATAATCATAGCGGGGTACCTTTGTCTGGGTGTCCATTGTGGGTCCTGATTACACTATTATTGCCTGATTACACTATTGCCTGGTGCTATCTATTACTAGGTACTACCATGTACTGCTATGATTATGAATTAGTAACTACAGTATGCATTACTAGGTATTACTACAGTATCTATCGCTACAGTAGGAAGTATTACGATGGCCCTCCCGCATACTAGCATACATGGAATACATCGGGCAATACTACTGCTTGTCGTACTCCGGTGGCGGAAGTTCGGGGTTCGAATCCTGGTGACAGCAAGAAAAAGAAGCAATCTGCCTCTTGAGTAGTACTTAAATCTACCTTGCCCCAAAGAGCGCAAGAACAGCGCGCGCGCGGGAGTATCACGAGCAAACTTCAATGAGAATCGACGAGCCGTGGACATGCGAAACCGATATATATATATCAATGAAATGGGCGGTAGATTCACGACATGTAACATATCATGCCCGGGGGGGGGGATGGGGCTCAGTCAGTAGACAGTAGACAGTAGACAGTAGACAGTAGACAGTAGACTCCTTGTGACGGCAGGGGTCGTTCAGATTGCCGGTCCTCAAGCAAAACATCAAATGGCTCGGGCTGGAACGTAAACAAGATGAATGTTAAAACGAAAGAGTCAATACGACACATACATGCACATCTAGTAGCCGGACAGCGTTCGTGTGCTTCAGAAACAAAGAGCACCACGGGAGATGATGAGATCTAGCACCATCTTCTAGGTAGCGGGACAGCGAATTTTGCCGACGCCGCATCATCGACGCGCTTGCTCGCGAAAGGGAGGACGACCAGAAGTTCCAAGATAAAAACGCGGCAATGTCGAGCTCAGGCTCATTCTTATCGTAGAGCTTTTTTTCCAGAATTTCCAAAGTTTGGAAATAACTGGAGACATGTTTCAAGATACGGAGGCGTTCTGTCACTACTCGTGAAATTATCCAGAAGCATTAAAAGCTGGTTAGTTCAATTTCACTTATTTGGAAAAAAAACAGGAAATTCTGGAAGACTAAAATAATGCGCGAAAAACCATGGAAATTATGGGGGAAAAGATCTCCGATAAGAATGACCCTTACATGTTCCAAGACGAAAAAATAACGAACGACAAACAAACACGATTTTTTTCAGTTTATTTTATAGCAAAAAACGCGGCCTGATACTGCTGTCGCAGTTTCGTGACATGCGGCTTCAAAGCTAACTAAGGTGCTGTAGGGTCATTTCTATCGGAGAGCTTTTCCCCCCATCCTTTCCATATATTTTTCGCGCATTTTTTTTCTTCCAGATTTTACTGATAATTTTTTACAAATAATAATGTGAAAAACTAGATTTCCTGATGTTTTCGCTTCTGAAGAATTTCACAAATTGTGACAGAACGCCTCCGCATCTTGATACGTATGTCCAATTATTTCCAAACTTGGGAAATTCCGGAGAAAAAGCTCTCCGATCAAAATGGGCCTTGGAAGGTGTGCATGCAAGCTCTGGAAATTTCTTCCATTTTAATGTGACAGTCTAATTATTTCCAAAATGCGAATTTCTGGAGGAAAAGCTCTCCGACAAAAATGGGCCTTAGAAGGTGCATGCAAGCTCTGGCATTTTTTTTTTTTTTGCTACTGGTACTACTGCTGTACTGCCTCGGGCTGTTTTGAGTTTATTCCTTTGTGGCAGCATCGTGATGTTGAGATCATCCCACATGGGGCCTATTGCCCAACGCTAGGCAAATGAAGGATATTTCTGTAGTTTTGATTGGCTTAGGGTCACGGTTAGGGTTAGACATGTTCGTATCGTCCACAGCAGTGGCCCTCAACTATCAATAGTGTTATTGATAGATATCGTATCGAAAGTTCCGATATATCGCATAGTAGTGTTAAATATCGTATCGAAAGTTCCGATATATCGCAATAATATCAAACTTTCGATATATCGTATCGACTTTGTTTTGCCCTCCATCCCCTGGCATCCCATCCCAGTGTGAGCCGAAGCTTTGTGGTAACATCTATATATATATATTATCGAGATCGTATCGATATTCAGCACTACTGTACGAACCCCTCCGCAGCAGATGAGCGCGTGCCAGCAATCAACAGCAGTCCAGCTTCCGGTCAATGCAATTTTTTTTTATTTTTTTTTTCTCATCCCATTTGTTATCTTCGCACATCTTCTTCTCTCTCTCCTTCCAACTCGTAACTCAGATCTACGAAGAATTGACAGGGGTGTGATATATCAGATACCTGTTACATGTTCCGATATATGCACACTACCGTATTGATCTATTAATAACAAGAATGCAGGCCTACTTTTAGGTTGTAGCAGTCTTTTCTTGTTCTTACTTGAGGAAGGGTGCGTTCTACCCTACAGTACCTTCAGTATCACAATCCCCATTTTCTTATCTTCCTGCAAATCTCAGCCAGAATTTCTTATTATGAATAGTGGTCGTTTTGATAATTAATTGCTCTCTTGTAACTGCTGTTGTGCCGTACACGGCAGTGCGATCTTATGCATGGGCGCGTGTTTCATATATCCCATACATGCCCGGTACCTACCTGCTTCAAGGTGCGATCTACAGCAGAGTATCAATATATCAGCAGAACAGGCCCGCAGACTATCACGGGGGACCATAGTTAATGAAACCTATGGGATTCATAAAAGCCTACCTGGTATATATTTAAGCATTTTTACTAACAATATTTGGCGCTATTAACTATGGTCCCCCGTAATATTAATAGAAGGCAACCGAATACTTGGAAGTGGAAACGTATTGAGAAATGGTGCTCGGCGGGCCGACGCTAGGAAAACCGAATTGAGAAGCAGTGCTCGGCGGCGAGCACCACCCTATCTATATCCTACTTACCAGTATGCCATAGCCTACAAGTATGACCAACGTTGATCAAGGACGGGGGCCACAACAGACAGAGAGCAAGCCTTATTCGGAGAGCTTTTTTCCCAAATTTTCTACATTTTTTCGCGCAATTTTTCAAAGTTCCATATTTTCTTGTTTTTTTTCCAAATATTTTTGCTTCTGGAGAATTTCACGAATAGTGACAGAACGCCTCCGTATATCGACACATATCTCCAATTATTTCCAAACTTTGGAATTTTTTGAAAAAACGCTCTCCGATAAGAATGAGCCTAATACTGCTGTAGTCAGGGAAAACCAAGCGATGCCGGCTATACGCACCAAGGTTGATATTCAACATTTTTTTAATACCATTTTTTGTTTTTTTCAAGCATGATGAGCGTCCGGCCATCGTGTGAACCAATAGATATGATCCTCGAGCTACGTCTGCAGTCTTATGTTGTTGTCTCCACATCGAACCGTTCTTTCTACCCGTCGACATCCAGCACAACCAGTGTCAGTACGCCAATATCGGACTGCAGCAGCTGCGAAGTACTCTACCGGGTCAGGTATCAGGTATTATGTATCAGGCATAATAAATTCACTATTATTCATGAAACGCAATGCGAGCGATATCGGCGGCCTCTCACCGGCCATCTTCTTGACGACCTTTCCCAGCAGGCGGCTGGCCTTCCGCAAACCTTCCCCTGAGGCCTGCCCGGCCAGAGCTCCCTCCTGCTCGGGCACGGCCTGAGCATCGGCAGCATCAGCAGCAGCAGCAGCAGCAGCGGTGGTAGCAGAAGCAGCTGAAGTCCTAGTCAGTCTCCTGTTCTTGACCCAACCGATCAGGCCCTTCTTCTCCGTCTCATCCTCCCCCCCCATCTTTTCCCCCTTATCCCCAGGAGCAGCAGCATCATCAGCAGACTTCTTGGTTTTGCGGGAGACCCTGCGCTTCACCCAACCCACTAGGCCCTTTGACTCCCCAACCACCTCCCCCTCCGCCACCTCCTCTTTCTCCTCCTCCACCCCCACCCCCACCTTCCCAACCTCCTCGTCCTCGCCCTCTCCCACCCCATCTCCCTCCCCTTCCCACTCCCACTCCTCCTCCCCGGTCGGTGTCATGACCTTCTCGGCAAGGTTTACAACAGCAACAACAGCAGCAGCAGCAGCAGCAGCAGTGCAGCGGTGCACAGCAGCAGAGCACAGCAGCAGCAGCAGAGCACAGCAGCAGAACGTAGAGCGTGCGGCCGCCGTGCGACCGCAAAAAAACAGAAACAAAATGGCCGGTGGGGAACATCATGATGATGAGATTTCATTTGCGATCATGGTGATGATGATGATGATGATGATGATGATGATGATGATGATGATGATGGTGATGATGCTGGTGATGATGCAGACATGAAATCCAAGCTCGCACTCGCATTCACGCCGAGCGTCGTGCACTACTCGCGACCACAAGCACATGGGGAGCAGCGCTGAGCGAGAGGGGATCCTTCTACTGGCTGTACGCACATTCTACCGCTGTACTGCTACTACTACTGCAGTTCCGACCCGGCTTGATGTGCTTCTTGTGAAAGGGCGAGGCAGGGGTGATTTGAGGAGTGTTCAAGAGCATAGCAGTAGTATTAACCCTTTTAGGACCGCAGTCCCGTTTTGGGGACAAACTACTTAGAATTTGACGGGTTTGTCCCCACAACGGAACTGCGGTTCTAAAAGGTTTAATAGAGAATATTGGAGAGAGAGCAGACTACAGACTATATTGCCCTAAATTGGTAAATCACAAGTGAATCACGACAAAGCTCAACCATCCTGCTATTCTATTCCCGTGTGTGTGTGTGTGTTCTTCACATTAAACCGTTCTTTCTACCCGTCGACATCCAGCACAACCAGTGTCCGTGCCGATTCTTCCATCCTAGAAGAGATACAAGTTCTGTGGTCACAAAGCTACGCCACAGAGATACTACGTTGCCACGTGTGCAGTGTGAACTGCAGTGGGCAATGCAAAGCCATGTCATCATACTAGATACGACAGGCACGACATACGCAATCTATGAAATAGTGAAACGAAAAGAAACAATCAAAGAGAAAACAAAAACAAGGTAGACAAGTCGAAAAAGAAAAAGAAGAAAAATGAAAGCAAAATCTAAGAGAAACAATCTGTCGTGCCCCCCCCCCCGCAGGCGAGGTGGCCTACACTTGAAAAAGAACGAGCTGGAAAAAAGAAGAAATAACAAAAGACACCACTGCTTGTGAACAGAGTAAGACAAAGAACCAAGGAGAAAGTAACAAGGAAAAATAACAAAGGGGAAATAACAGGCAGACCAAAGCCCAAAGCACCTTCTAGGTGGCGGCAGCAGCTTGTGGTACGAGTAGTATAGCCAGGTTCTCCCTGCTAATCCGCCTGGTACCTTGCTACCCAGACTGCCGTCTCCGCCCTGCGTTCGTCAACTATGCCCAGCCCCTTGGCGTCAGACAATACGAGCCGAGCAGAGCAGGTTCGTCTTCCAACCACGCCACACGGCTCCTTGAGTACGGCTTATCAATCAGAAAAGGAAGAGGAAGAGAAAAAATGAAATGAAAATCACGGAGAGTCAGCGCAAGAAAGAAAAAAAAAAAAAAAAAAAAAAAAAAAAAAAAAAAAAAAAACGAAACTAAAAGAGAAGACAAGGGAAGACCACGTTCGAGCCAGCTGCACCAGTTGGTAGCACTAGTAGTATGGTCATATTCTACTTCCTAGTCGACTTGGTGCCTTGCTACCCTGTCTGCCATCTCCTTCCTACTTTCGTCTACCGCCGTTTCCCTTCTACCCCTCCTGTTCCCCCCCCTCTCCGCATTCACTCGGTCGGGCTTTATGCCACTTCTCCTGTTGCCCCCTCCCCCCCCGTTCCTTTGGGCACCATCCACGGCGGATGCGCGGCGCTGTCTACTCATCTCAGCCTCAGCCTCGTGCCACCTCACCATGAACCGTTCGGCTGCTTCAAGGATCCCCCGGTATATGATATACTATTAACCTTTAGTACCGCAGTCCCGATTTGGGGACAAACAGCTCTAGTTCCGAGTGATGTGTCCCCGAACGGGACTGGAGTCCTAAAAGGGTTAATACTGCAGCGATATCCTGGCCGAGGGAAGGATGAAGCCAGCGTTTTCTGTTTTCTTCTTTCTTTTTAGAATCACTTCCGTCGGCCACACAGCTCGAGCTATATACGGGGTTCACTGGGCCGCACGCCCATGGTCTTACCTGGCAGCTGGAGCCGGCACGCAGGGCCAAAACGTAAAGAGAGAAGCGACCAACTCTTTTTTCCTACCAGGTACCAGGTATAGGCTATAATGAGCGAAATGAAAAAACAAAAAAAAAGTACCTGGTGTACTGCTGCTGTACAGTAGCGGCATCATAGCGATGCGTACGAGTACAGGCTTTCTTTGTCTCTCTGTAATTTTGAAGTGTGTAACGAAAAATTCAGCATCCATCGTGAGTTTTAGTAATATTAATATTATTAATAGTAGTGCGGATCGCGATTTTTTTGCGTTCGTTTCACGGTCGGGACTTCCTACGAAACTCTAGATAAATTTGGTCTACTAATAATAGTGCACGAGTACCGTACTGCTGTACCAGGTATGCACCAGATGTGTAGAAGCCCACGGGCTACTCACCACATTCAAATTGCGTGTTTCGTGTTTGGAGTCAAAGACTCAAGGCTCACCTCGTCAGAATCGGCGATCACCTCGCCCAGACCCTGCTCGAGCGGCGAGCACGAGCTGGCCCGTGGCCTCTTCTGCCCTGCGTAGTCCATGGCAGACGGCACCCGCGGGAGGTGCACCACTTTCCCGCCCCCAAAGCCACCAGTGTGCGGAAGCATCTGGCCCTTGCCGAATCCGACGAAGCTTTCATCGATGGGAATCCTGTAGGAAGCGTCTGCTGGCTGCTTCCCCCAGAAGCTGTGCTTGTTGCTCTTGCCGTTGTTGCCGCTGCTGGTGGTGCTGCCCCCCGTCATGTTGGGCACCTGCACCACGAACGCTCTGGTAGTGTCCAGCATGCCGAAACAAGTGGCCGCCAAGACGAGCGCCGATGTCGCGGCGTGGCTGGGCATCTTCCTTGTCAGGCGATTCCTCGCGCAGCTACTACTGTAGGTGTGGCAGGCAGGCGGGTAGGCCCCGACGTAAGATACCGTCGTAGTATGTAAACGAAGATTGGTCCTCGCTTTGCCCTGATTCCTGCTCCGCGTGGTGGGTGGAAAGAGGAGACACAGAGACACAGGGTCAGGCAAGAAGATATGGAGCTCGCGGTCGATCGCCGGCACGGGTGAAATCCTCCTGCTGCTGTCGTCGTGGCAGGGGGGGGTATGTTGATGTGTCACCGGCTGGGCGGGCGCGTGCTCAGTCCTCGAATGCAAGGGCTTCGCTTCTGTTGAGGCAGGGAGAAGGGCGACTGGCGCTGTTGCCCGCAGGCCGCGGGCGACCAACTGTCTAGATCGTGGACATGCACGCCTTCCATATGCAAACAAACCGCCAAACCGTTACAGAACACGAAACGTCCGTTTTTTGTTTTTTTTTTTGCATTTATTTCCTCGACATCGACAACAGCCGAGACTTGACACGATTCCCATGTTTTTTCCCGGATAATATTTCAGCGATGATACCAAATAGGCAAAGAACTTTAGGACCGCAGTCCCGTTTTGGGGACAAACTCCTTGAAATTTGACTGGTTTGTCCCCAAAACGGGACTGCGGTTCTAAAAGGGTCAAGGCTATACAAGAGCTGTTCTGCCAACAACACAGTGATTGCAAGCACAGCAACTACTGTTGTTGTTGTACATATTCTTGTACCTACTGCTGTTGTACTTACTGGCTCTTGAAGGTTGCTGGGGAAGGGGCAAGAGGGCCTCCAATCGACACCACCACTACCAAATATTGAATATTTGTAGCACTCAAATTGATCGTCGATGCCGTGGTAGTGTTCAGCTTCTATAATCTGTCGTAGTGTTTGTCTTCGTAGTACAGCAGAGGCCTCGTCCTATGAACACAGCAAATAGAGGCTGCTGGCTTCACGCGTGCGGAACCGTGTCATGACGGTACGTGGCCGATGTAAAGGCTCTAGAATAAGCAGAAGCGCCACACGCAGCACGAGTAGCATGGCAGCAGTATCGACGGCCAATATCCACTGCCAATCGTCTGAATGATTATCGCACGACCGGAAGTCGTTTCTGGTTCATACGCCACGTGTACGGGGACGTTTAATCGTCCTTTTTTTTATCTTTTTTCTTAGCCACGACGGTAGCCCACGACAATTTGAATACCACTGCCTGTACGTGTCGTTTTACAACGAAAGGCTAAACCTCTGAGTTGGTCAGCCCTGACTGAAGAACTCACTCTGTGGGGTAACCTCTGTAAAGCCATGACGAAACGAACGCTACGAGTGTGGCATTAGGTTACTCTTTCTTCCCAGCAGAGGAAAACCAATCAATGCTAACGTTCTACTCCCTTTACTAAGAACCATGAGACATGAAGTTGTCGACACACCCTGTACGGTTTGTTACATTGTTTCATGCCTCCGTATTAATGTGTAGCAAATCCTACGATGTGTCGACCACCTCTCTCTCTCTCTCTCAAAATCGGCACGCCTGATGGTTCGCTGCGTTGTTCAATGTCTCCACAACTATTGATTTACGCCCACACAAGTGAAGCGAGGGGGGGGGTGCACCGGTAAGCTTAGCGGGACACTACTACCATGGACGGAAATTAAACGACCTTTTGATCTCGTCCATAATATATTTTAAACTCTCCTCAAATCTTGGCCTTTACCGCCGTCTCTCAAGTCTGAAGCCGGCATTTCGCTCGTCGGTAGCACATACCCTGGTTCAAGACATCATAATACGATAACACCGAAGCCACGGCCTGCTTACGGCCGCTGCTGTATACCAGGTAGTCTGTACGAGTAGTTCTGAGACGCAAAAGTTGCTGCTGTTGCAGCAGCATCCTTTTTCGTATTAGCGCGGCGCAAGCTCAGACGCAGCACCATTGATGTCTGGCGCAGAACGTTCTACTACTACTCACGACGTACAGGCTGGGTACTGGCCGTTACTGACACTGCTGTGGCATTCCTGGGGTTACTGACGCTACTGGCCTTTCTGGCGATACCGGCGTCCCTGAAGTTACTGGCATTACTCACTGGCGTTCCTGGCGTTTCTGGCGTTACTGACGTTCGTGGCCCTACTGGCGTTCCTGGCGTTTTTGGCGTTACTGACGTTCCTGGCGCGACTGGCGCTACTGACGTTACTGGCGTTACTGACGTTCCACGCGTTGCCCACTCTACTGACACTGCTGGCCATACTGAAGTTACTGACGTCACTGACGACACTGGGGCGATTGATGTTACTCACGTTACTGATGTTTGTCGTAGACGTTACTTATTTTACTCACGCTACTCACGTTACTAACGGTATTCATGTCCACCACGTCACTCGCGTTGCTGATGTTACTGGCATTGCTGGCGATGCTGGCGGTACTGATGTCACTGACGTTGGTGACGTTACTGGCGTTACTGTCGATACTGACGGTGCTGACGATGCTGACGTTTCCTCTCTAAAAAGTTTCGTTTCGTGTTCGACGGTTTCGCCCTTGGCCTCCCGTTCCCCCCATTCTACACTCTACCCCTCTCCTCGACGTTCAACTGCTCGCGTTGCTGACGTTACCGAAGTTCCTGGCTTTTCGTTGGTTGACGTTACGGGCCGGGCGGTTTCACCCTCTCGTCCTCCCCTCTCCCACCATACTCCTCTCTTCGAGATCGACTTCCGACTTCCGATCAGCGGACCAGGTACTTACTGTGAAGTAAGGTGTTTCGGCCGCTGACCACTGGCCCCGCGAGTATTTTCTCGGGCATACGGCGGTACCTGCTGTATACCTTGCAATAATACTTACCAGGTATCGTCTACGACCACCACCTCACTATGATACTGCAGTCGTATGCATCTTGTGCAACAGCAGCGGTGGCAGCAGCAACCACGGCACAGACAGTCCTCGGCGAGAAACGATGACGACGACGACATGGTCGACTGCAAACTGCTAGAAGAATACGAATCGGAGCAAGACCCGCCCACCGCAGCCGGGTAATATCACATTCTGCGCCAACCTGCAGAGGAGCTGGTCGCCATCCCCGTCACTGCTATTATTGGAGACGCACCTCCCTCCTAAAGCTCTGGGTCTGGCATCTCTGCGGTCGCCGCTTCCGGTATCACCATCAACGAAGGGCCTCCTTCTGACGCGACTCTTATCGCCGCATCTGATATCAGCAGCAAATAACCACACTCACTCACTACGGCGATGGATGCTATCTGAAATTGCAGTGAACGCCACTGCCGGACAGGTCTGACGAGGTCGATACGGTCAAGACTCCCCAGGGAAGAGGCATCGTTCCGTCCAAAACAATATGGACAAATTTTCTTGGATGTAGCTAGAAATAGCAGGTGTTTCCTCGACCGATCACCTGCATCTTCGTTGGCCTATGTATCTTACTGTTGGTTACGTAGGTGGGACAAGTTAATAAAAAAAAATACTTGAGCGAGTGTTATTTCGTCAATTTGGCCATGCTGGTTTTTAGAAGATAATGTGGCGTTTGTTCTCAACGACCTGCGCTTCTCGCGCTCACTCAAATTGGTATTTATTCGGCCACCTCGCACGCGTAAATACATACGTGGGAGGCACGCCGTGGTTGAGGTCCTTTACGTTGAACGCGTCGTCACCATTACGCCACTCACCGCGTTTTAGTGCTCCGCTGGACAAAGCCGCCGCACGGCAACAACTAACTGGAGCATACCGAGAATGAATGCACAAGGTATGTACAGCACATTGTGCGACGGTAGATGCCACGTTGGTACTTTAGCACTGTGCACCCACTGGGCCCACGGTTGGGAGCCCCCGCTTCGAAAACGCCTCGCCGAAGCTATCGATCGCGCTTGACCTTTAAGGTAGACAACCTTCTATCACCCATCAGCACCCAAGCCTAACATCACGTTTCCAGCCAGACCAGGTGACTCGGAAGCTTGCCGTCGGAACTACCGGGCCGTGAACCTCTAAGAGCTGTTACTACTGCGCTTCCGGGTGATCCACCCCGACCTCGGCGACAACGCCGCGGTATTCACCAAGCTACAGAAGTCGCGCATGGAGATCGGGGTGGCGAATGGAACGCCGTTTCGCCGGGTATAATATTTCTTGATTTTGTGAGTGGCGGTATAACCCTCTATCTTAGCCCTTTGAGGACTGCAGTCCTGTTTTGGGGACAAACTACTTGGCATCTGAATGGTTTTCCTCGAAACGGGGCTGCAGTCCTGAAAGGGTCATTTGCCACGAGCTCGAAACGCGTTTCGGCTGTGACCGCGGCGTTGTTACTGGAATTGGCTCGGACCGGCGCTGCTGAACAGGTTTCTGGGCTTCTACATACGTACCCATTATAAAACAACATGTTGTGCGATACCAGACCCGTTTCGGTCTATGGATGCCAGTTGTTGGTCTCTTGGATTCTTTTTTACGATGGATTGTGCTAATATTGTGCTAGCAGCAGTCTAGCAAAATAACTGCCAATATGAGCGATAAAATTTTTCTTTCTCAGCTCCCCACTCGCGAGCCTTCCCTTGCATGCGAATGACGGAAAGCAGATCGCAGAGTAACAGCGTTGTCACCCCTCCCTCTTCTCCCCGCCTCCCTCCCCCGTACCTCCTTGAGACTGGCTCGCTGTTCGAGACGAGCTCATGTTTTTTGTACCCCTCCCCTTGCCCCCCCCCGCAAACAACGTGCTGCCAGAACGAACAGGCAGGGCGCAGAGTATCTTATTTCGTACAGAACCTGGATGTCGACCGCAATGCCATTATTGTTTTGTTCTGTCGTTCCTCTTTGGTCCAATTTCCTGACTACTCCTGTCCCGTGCTCCCCTCAAGGTCGGTCTTATAGACGCTGCTGTGTTCCGTTTCCTTCCTTGCCCCGATCCTGCTCCACCATGTTTTACTCTTCGAAGTATCATACGTACTGCCTGGTAGGAGAGAGTTAAGTCTACGACATGTACAGGCTGGTACGCTACGCTGTGCTATGCTGTTCTCTGTCTGCGATATACCACGTGGTACTACAGCTTCGTTATGATACCAGAGGCATACACAACAAGAGGATAAAACTTGCTTTTACGCACGGGTGTTGAATCACATGAAAACGTGATGTAGAACGGATCAGCACTAATATACGGCCCAATCTGTACTGGCTACGTACTGATGACGTAGCACGAGCTACATATATCGGATATCCCTGCGTTATCAAGCAGCGACTAGATGATACCGACTGCTGCTGTAATAGGTGTCATCTCTGATAGATCAAGTCGAGGCGCGTCCAGCAAACAGCGCACCGAGAGGGGGACGTCATCTCAAGGCGGGTTGTTTTCGGCTCAAAACGTAGTACAACATCGGCTTGGTCCCAAAGGAGTTGATACAAACAAACATTTTTCGATACCGGTATGTCCCAATGCTGATACTGCCACCCTTCGCCTCCCTCGCACGATCTTGTTCAGGCACAGAGGGAGGAGCCGGGAATTTTCAGACAGGGTGTTAGACTGAGCCTGGGAGGCCCTTTCAGTGCTGGCATATGGGGGGAGTGGGGGTGCCGGGAATGGTGAGTGGCAGGGGACGCAGGCGCAGGCCTGGAGGGGATGTGGCGATGGGGAGGGGTGTGATGGGGCGGGTGTAAGCGATACCTGCTGTTGAAAGAGAAAGGCGTCGTGGGTTCAACGTTTGACCCCTCCAGTATGCCGGAAGCGGGGGGGGGGGAGGAAGGCGTACTCATTTGTTGCTCGCCTTAGTCATGTGACCATTGACCACGCATCCCCTTCGAGGCGGAGCGGGGGGTTGAATCGTAAAGGCGTTCAGGGGGCGAGTTGGAGCTGGAAGGCGTGATTGGGGTACCCTTCGACCATATCCTTGGTTTGGCGTTGAACCCCTCTCGGATTCGACGGGCGGGGGCGGGGCGCACCCATTTGTTTGCTTGTCTTAGTAATTTGACCTTTGACCACGCACCCTGTTCAGGTTAGGGTTCCCAAGGTGTGCGCCCCTGGAGGGACGAACCGTCGGTGTTATTTTTCAGCATGATGAGGTAAAGCAGATGGCAGGCGAGGTGTGGTCAAGTTGTGCTCGGTTCGCCTTTGGTCTTTGCCCTGCAAGCCTTTGCCAGAGGCCTTTCGGGCATGCTATGGCTTGCATCTGTTTACCATACCGCTGCATGCCTTCCGCGATGCTCCTGGAGCCCCCTGCAACGGGTATGGTTCACTGCAAGCACTGCGAGCTACCATATTATAGCAGGGGTGGTACAAGGGAAGCCACAAGGCGCTAGCATAGATACACAGCATGCAACAGGGAATGACCGGGTCAGTCGGTCAGCGAGCTTGCGTCTGCCATCCTCTGTCTGTCATCCTCTGTCTATCCACTGAGTTTTTTTAGCAATGTCACGGTAGAGGAGGTGTCTTATGCTATGAGCTTAGTGTAGGCTCAAATGAGGAGCTCAACATCTCACCCGAACAATGAAATAAAAATAAAATAAAATAAAATGAAATGAAATCGAAGACAATTGATTCGTCCAACCTGCCGACCACCATTTCTATGCGCTATTAATAGTCCTGAAACAAACAACTACTACCAGGTGCCGCAGTAAAACTATCATACCATGCAACCGGTATACTATTAGTTTCTCACTCGAGGAGCTCAACGGTGACGATACATTGAGCCAAAAAACGGTATACCTCTACCGCGTCTGTTATGCTCTGTCCCTTTACTTATTTGCTACCTGATACTTAATATCAGTCCCCCGCCGAGAAAGTGATCCTGCATGGCAAAGGCGTCACACAGAATATGACGGAGGTTGTGGTAGCTATCTACTACTTCGGTCGAGGTTCACGTTGTCTGTGGCCAGACATATATCAAACACATGTAGGGCGGGGAAGGTGAGGTATACACAGGGTAGAACGGAGAAGAATCCCACAGGATATAACCCCTTTTCAATGACTTGTCCGGTGCCCCATCGCGACTTTTGTACCCCCAAGGAGACATGGCGTGGTGACACCCTCGAAGAGGTAAGCGCACGCGATGCCCCCCGTGTCCACGACATGCTGTACATCATGTGGCGTGAGTTGGAGACGCGCATACTATCGTCGTAGGACCTGGTGCCGGAAGGATCGAAGAAAAGGGTCGGTAGCAGCTGGTGATGATGTTTTGTAACTTGTGTATGTCTGTCGTGCTCGCAATAAGCGCTGATGATGATGTGTCGAGCTCTCGATGGCGAGCAAATACAAGAAATACAAATCATGGACCCCGATTCATTTGCGGGCGTTTCGTGTGCTGTTCCGGCGGTTGGATTGTTGGGTTGGATATTGGATATCATGCAGGAGACAGAAGAAGTAAACACCTATTTTCTGCCTCGCTCAGCCGTGAAGATCGAGCTTCCGTTTGAAGCTGCTGCGTGTGATGCTCATCCATATCGTGCGTGTTTCGTGGCGTAGTGCCTCGTGACGGGTATAGACACTGCATGTGACTCCTCTTTCTATGTGGGGTGTGGAGTATAGAGGTCGTTTGCGAAAATGATAGCATACCAATACTCCATTCCTCCCCCCCTGACACGTCGAGACGAAATACGACGTACCAGGTACCACACACAGGTGAAAGGTTTAGTATAATAGCACTCGTAGCCAGAATTACCTCGTTTTTTTCAGCCATTTTTTTTTGTCGTGTCCTCGATCTTCTTTTCTACTCTCTCCGTGCTACTGCCGTAACAACACGACAACAGTACGTAATTCTTAATTTATTATTATTATTTGGCTTCTGACAATGTGCAGGGCGTTATTCATTCAAAATGAAAAAGCTGACATAATTCATCGAATACCACTAACTTCATCGAACCAATTTATTAATAGTAGTCGAAGCTCAGATCCGGTGCACACCCAGTAGCAGGATATTTTTTATCCTCCCTCCCCGTTAAGGTTCGTGCCTTGCATTTTTTTACCGCGACAAGCCTCGAGCCCTTTCTTCCTTCGTCGACTCGCGCCTAGTTCACACCTATAATACTCACGACAAGCAATTATTATTTACGTGGGACCATAGTTAATAGGACCAAATATTGTTATTAATAGTAAAAATGGTTGAGTATATAGGTTTTTTATGTTTACCATAGATAGGCCCTACTAACTATGCCCCCCCCGTAATAATACGAAGATATGTATGCGCAGTGGACCAATTTTGACATTTGAACCTTTCGAAGACCTCGAAAAGCGGCATATGCCAGTCCGTCCGCCGCTCGCCGCTCACACGAAGAGTCCGGAGACATATATATATTGCTGTTCAAGACGAGAGAGCATGCGAGAGAGGGCACAGGAGGCAGCAGCTGCAGTATAGTATGCGGCCTGCGAAATGATGGGGAAGAGAGAGACAACCGATGCGCACCGCCCGCCCCAGAACATCGAGATTAGGTCTTATGTACGTACAGCGGCATCTAGAGCAGTACAGCAAGAGTATATTTCCACGATAATAATACCGGACCGAAAAATGTTTGGTTCGTTATTTGTCTGTTAAGTCATGATGTATGATCAGTGATGACACGATGTATCGACGATACCAAGTCCGATAATAAATATAAGGTACACTTGAACATTTTGTGAGGACCTGAACGTCCCTTATATTTATTTACGATCAGACTACTACTGGCATTTTACAATTACATTATTACCAGTAATAATATGTACTGGCACGTACAGTAGGAACTTCGCCTGGGGGGCAAGCAAGCCGTGCAGGGTGCAGAAATCCTCGCGTGAAGCCATAGCCACATTTAATTTGTTTCCCCTCGTGCCGCAACCGAAAAGAAGAGAGGAAAGCGTCGCCTTATAGAAGCGAGAACTCATCATCATCTAATTCAGCACACACACGCACGCGCGCCCAGCCGGTCGGTCGGTCGATCGGTGTGGTCTATTTCACCCCCCTGCAACGACAGCAGCAAGCAGCAGAAGCACAGCAGCAGCAGCAGCAGCAGCAAGATATCTCACCGGTCAGGCGGCGTATCGATCGAGCGCTGCCTATTATTATTGACTACCAGGTACCTCTTTTGTCGCTGTCACAAGCCTGCATCCTGCTTGCATCCCTCCACCCCACCCGAGTCAACAGACCAAGATACAAACAAGATACACCAAAAAAAGATAAATTACCGTACGTACGTACAATCTTTATTTCTGCGAACGGTACAGAAGGTTCTGCCCCTGTGTATACACAACAAGTACGTACACGATAGCCGAGGAGGCGAAGGAGGAGGAGGAAGAAGAGGGAGAGGAAGAGGAGGAGGAGGAGGAGGAGGAGGAGGAGGGACAAGGCAAGCGACAATATGTCAAGCCGCGGCGCCTTGACGCCGGCAATCTTCTTCGCAGCCATGTGCTTCTGCCTGCCGGACACGAGCGAAGCGTTCGGGCTGGTGCACGGAATCGCGAATATCAACAGAGGCAACAACAACTGGCGGAGGGTCGGCACCCCCAACAAGGAACCCATGGGCAGCAGCGGCAGCAAGATCGTGCGCCTCCCCCGCGTCCCGTCTGCCAAGGATCACGCGGAAACTGCACGGGCCAGGTCGTGTCCGCTCCGTCTGCACGACGTGTTCGAAGAGCTGGCGGAGGTGAGCCTTCGGCAGGTGGAACCACAGCACCAATATGTCCCCAAATATAAATAGCGTATAGATATTAATATTAAATTGAAATGGACCTTATATTTATGTACATAGTGGTCCCAGGTACGGTTTGTCTTCGGCTCCAAACCTCGAGTGGTATGAGACACGCTGCTGCACGTACGCACAGCACGCACGTACAGTAGTACAGCAGCACGCGTAGTACAGCTGTGCGTAGGGTACCACTACTCTGCCCGGAAGTGTATGGATAAGTTTGAAAGAACAAGGACTCCTCGTACTTTCCCGGATACTGCTGTACAGCAGTAGTATTAATAGTGAGAGTTGTTTGCGATACAGCAGTTTCATGGTATTTCCCTGGTAATAATGGTAATTGGTACGAGCAATCATGCACCCCTCTGGAACGATCGGTCTTCAGGTTGATTCACACGCACCACCGCTCGTCATCGAAGCGGCAGGCCAGAGGTATAATAAGCAGACGACCCAGTTCTTATACCTAGGCGGCATTATCCACGAAACCGCTGACCTCTCGCTCGAAATCGACCGACGGATTCGCCTCATCATGCGAGCATGCCTCAAACGGTTCGGCCCGGAGTTGTATGATGATAGGACGACCGCTCCCCTTAGCCTTAAAGTCCGAATGCTGAAGGCCGAGGTGATTGAGACCCTGCTGTACGGGTGTGTGACGTGGGCCCTCAGAGAGGAACACTTCGCCAAGCCTCGAACGGCTCACCACCGAGTCCTGTTGCGAGTCTTTGGTTTCCAGCGCCGACTTCGTACTGACCATGCCACCCTCTCGTACGCGAAGGCCCTCAAGATGACACGTTGCGAGAGCATCAAAACGACCATTCGTAAACGGCGGCTCCTCTCCGCGGGGGGTGTGGCACGGCAAAGCAAGGAGCGATTACCCAGTCGGGTAATGTTCGGGACGATAGCTGGTGGGGAGAACCCGAGACCAGGCGGACAGTGTAAGACTTGGCATAGATGCATAGTCGAAGACCTTAGTTAGGGAGTTCCGAGCCACCGAAGGGTCAACGGAAGTTGCCCCCTTGGTGTATGGAGTTGAGACCGCGTTGTGGTCCACTGCAACCAAAAAGGCGGGGAAGTGGACTGCAGCCAAAAAGGCGGGGAAGTGGTATCGGGGGATCCTTGAAGCAGCCAAACGGTTCATGGTGAGGTGGCACGAGGATGAGGCTGAGATGAGTAGGCAGCGCCGCGCATCCGCCGTGGATGGTGTCCAAGGGAATGGGGGGGGGGGGGGGTGTACTCGATAGGAGAGATGTACTCGATCTCATGCATGGCCGTAGTCGTATGACCATAGACCCTCGCATCCCTACAATGCCGGGACGGAGAATGGCGGGGGGGGGGGGGGGCAACAGGAGAAGTGGCAGAAAACCCGACCAAGGGAATGCGGAGAGGGGGGGGAACAGGAGGAGTAGAAGGGAAACTGCGGTAGACGAAAGTAGGAAGGAGATGGCAGACAGGGTAGCAAGGCACCAGACCGACTAGGAAGTAGAACATGACCATACTACTAGTAGTGCCACCAAGTGGTGCAGCTGGTTCGAACGTGGTCTTCCCTTTTGTTTTGATTTTTTCTTTCTTGCGCTGATTCCCCGTGATTCTCATTTTAGTTCTTTCTCTTCCTTTTTTGATTGATATGCCGTATTGAAGGAGTCGTGTGGCGTGGTTGGATGGCGAACCTGCTCTGCTCGTTTCGTATTGTCTGACGCCAAGGAAGGGGCTGGGCATAGTTGACGAACGCAGGGCGGAGACGGCAGCCTGGGTAGCAAGGTACCATGCGGATTGGTAGGGAGAACCTGGCTATACTACTCCTACCACAAACTGCTGCCGCCACACCTGGAAGGTGCTTTGGGCTTTGGCCTGCCAGTTATTTTTCCCTTTATTATTTTTCCCTTTGTTATTTTTCCCTTTATTATTTTTCCCTTGGTTCTTCGCCTTACTCTGTTTACAAGCAGTGGTGCTTTTATTATTTTATTTTATTTTATTTTATTTCCAGCTCGTTCTTTTTCAAGTGTTGGCCACCTCGCCTGCAGGGGGGGGGCACGACAGATTGTTTCTCCTAGTTTTTTCGTTCATTTTTTTTTTTCTTTCGATTTGTCTTCTTTGTTTTTTGTTTTCTCTTTGATTGTTTTCTTTCGTTTCTCTATTTCATAGAATGTGTATGTCGTGCCTGTCGTACCTACTGTTGTTGTTGTTGTTGTTGTTGTTGTTGTTGTTGTTCTCACATTAACTCTCTGACGAAGGAGTCCGTGGTCACACAAAAGGTGCTGGAGCCCTAGGAAGATCCGAAAAACGAAAAAAAAACGAAAATTCGGCTGCCTCAAAGTACACGAGACGAAGAAAGCGCACACGAGCTAAAACCAATGTGCAAACTGAACTAACATGGCCACGGGTATATCCTCTCAACTACAACATAGAGTACCCCCGTTCCCACCACTAACCAACTCGTGGCTGCTGACTACAGCGGATGCTGTCTGAAGTGCTGCCTGCACCGTACGAAACGCACGGTAGTCGTGAAAACGAAAGAAGATTACCTGCCTGCTATCTGGAGTGCTGTCAGAGGGAAGACTCGCGGATATGCAGTGAAAAAAGGAGCAATCGAACCTTACTACCTCACGAATATCAACGCTCGCTATCTCTTCCTGGATTGTCTGACACGAAAGGGTGCAGCACAGTTATGATACCACGTCCCTGATAATTGCGTAGGTTATTCCCCATGAAGGGTATACAACTCGTTAAACTACAAAGACCAGTGACGACGTTAATAACAAGTACCGGTAGATACTATTCTGCCTCGTGAAAAACAATACCAGGAAAAAACAAACTATGACCGCTTCTTTTGTGATGATGGTGTGCGCGCAGATCATGGGTCTCCGTGCACCGTCTTCCTGCCGCTCTTCATGGCCGCCTCATCGCCTTGGCCCAATCCACCCGCTCCTTTGCGCGTGCACTCGTTGCCATTCCCTTCCAGTCGTTTCCCTTTCTCCGTCACCTACTATGATGACATGGCACTGCATTGCCCACTGTTGTGCTCACTTCATACATACGTGGCAACGTGGTATTTCTGTGGATGTCGACGGGTAGAAAGAACCGTTTAATGTGAAGAACATACACACATCTGTCATGGAAGGTTACAATATTTTTAGACCAGAAATGCACCCATTTTAGACTATAATATGACTAAAAATAGCAATGAAATAATGTACGCGAGTGCTGCAGCTGCTAATACGAGGTACTCACAAGGCGCTTCGCTCCGCGGGTGGCCTACGCCGCCCGCTACGTTCGCTCAGGAAGGAAAAGTACGCGAAGCGGACAGAAGGTCGATGATTGAATATATATATATATATATATTTGATGAATGTTGTAGTTGCAAATTGGCGACTTGATAATGCCAAGAGTCACATGCCGTACGTACGTACATACCCCAGGTAGGGTACTAATTTTCTTCTTAGCCACTTTAGAACCGCAGTCCCGTTTTGGGGACAAACTACTTGAAATTTGACTGGTTTGTCCCCAAAACAGAACTGCGGCTCTAAAAGGGTTAATGCTGGGACTGGTATGTACGAACGAGAAAGCACACAGCATGGCACAGTAGCAGCACCGCAAAAACAATGAAAATGAAACCGAAAAAATAAAAATTCGAAAAGAAAGGTAAAAAAAATCCCCGTCCCCTCTCAAGTAATAATTTTCTGCCCCTGAAACACCTTGCACCAGTCAAAGAATAAAAAATAAAAAATAAATGAACAACAGCAGAGCTTGTCTCTCAGCCTCGTATGCCGCCCGCCCCTCTCTCGACCACCTAGCCACCGATTCGGTCCGCGTAAAGCTTTCCTCTCTCTCTGTCACAGTAATCCCTGTCGCCCGCCCCGTGTGAAGCCCCGTGCTCACCGTGACCCTCGTTCGCCAGCTCGACGATGTTCATTGTCAGACGGGCGTTCGTCTATTTGTATAGTTCAGCGTGGTCGCAAAAATAAGCACCGCTTGAATGTTAGCTTGCGATCCCGAACGACCCTTCTTATGGACTCGTGCATACCAAGTCTAATTTTTCAGATGGAGGCAGAACAGAGCCCATTTGTGTCGAGGCACACACGACGCCTAGCTACGAAAACCGCGACCGCGCTCCTTGCAACCCCCCCTCTACCCGCCAGCATCCGCCGACACCCGCGACGGCGCCGGGCTCGCCAGCGTCGCCGTGCTCCGACTAAACACACGCACACGAAACGGAAGAAGAAAAAGGGGGAAAAAAAATTAAAGTGCAAAAGAAATTTCAACCAGCCGGTGAAAAAAAGCGAATCCCAAACCGCTGAAAAAACAAAATCGACTTTTTCTTTTTCCGAGATTTTTTGTTTCTGTTGTTCCGGGAAAAAAAGTGTGGCACGAGAAAGCAAGCACGCAAAGAAAGCAAAGATCGTAGAAGCGCCAAAAAATCGTGGGAGACTCGCTGAGCTTATAATCAAGTTATTTTAGGAAAAGGGTAACTTTAGGTATGTGTATATATATACGAAAAGAATAACACACTACATATGCCGCTTTTTTAGAGAGCCATTCATTCCTCGGCACGCCTTGTCGACTCCGGGACGATATCCCGCGGGACTCAGTTGCTCCATTTGAATGGGATGTGGCCACCGCGGGAGGTATTCGTGCGGGAACGGCATACTTTTTCATGGCGTGGGAGCGGGATTTTATCGTTTGTGCGTGACGCGTCTGTGCGGGGACGGGAGTTCACATACATGTATCATGGGATCACGGGAATATCCCGAATCCCGCACAAAACCGTGGGATTTCTGGCTGGCTTCAACTGCCGGATGGTGCACCCGACGCCTTCACACACCTTATTATAAGAAAAATGGCCCCGTTGAGTTCGCTGTGGGACTTTGTGGGGAGCTGTGGCTGTCCGGAGGTGAAGCGCAGACGTTCACAGCAGTGGGGGTTGCTTTTGTTCCGTTTTGTGCGAGACGAGATTGTTCGCGGGAACGGCGCATTATTATCATGTCTCTTGTCATCCGACAGTGTGCTGCAGCATGATCTTCAACATTGATCACTCATAACTTTCCCGAAAGAAGGAAAACCTCGGAAACAAAAGGAAACCCATGCACCAAGTCAGTCTCCCTTCTATGCCAACTTTCGGATGGTCTACTCAATTTATTTGCTGTCCTTGCTCTTTCGTTCTCATTACATCCATTATCGTTCGTGCGGGACGCGTTTGTGCGGGAACGGGATTCACACTTTTCCGTGGCGCGGGAGCAGAATATTAGATTTTTGTGCCCATCTGATCGGGCACGGGATTTCACTAGTATCACGGGACCACGGGACAGGCACGGATCCCGCACAAAACCGCGGGATAAATCCCGGTAGAAAAATCCCGAGGAATGCCCTGGTTATTTACACGTACTGCCCGTATTTATATAGCACAACAGCACATACATACAGGAATACCAGGTACCAGGTATACCCGAAAAAATAACTAATCTTCAAGTGGCAATAAAACGACGACACTACTAGCAGAACCCCGTAGCACCGCTTTGATCGAAGCATCCACTTAACGGTCACTACATCTTTGAGGGCAGATAATGTCCTGGTCTGAATGATATGCGTACTGTAGCTCACGTTGCCGGATGTGAGCGGTATACCAGGTATATATATATATATATATCAATATATAGCCTGCATGCTCTCGTACCGTAAACAGACAAATCTGAAAAATGGGAACGAAGCCTAAAATGAGAACCAAGCCGTATCTCCAGAACCATGTGGTGTATCAGAGAACCAAAATGATCCTGCGAAACCCCTTGGCCAGCCCTGTGAGAGGAGCTCGTCAGAACGGTCATGCTCCATCTCGTGCCTTCGGGTGGGCGCAAAAAGCGATATACGCTGGCTCTATTGTGATTTCTCTAGATGCTGGCTACCGCGGCGATGCCGAGGACTTCCAGCCTGAGCGACAGCTCATTCGAAGGCTGCTGTACAGCCCCACAGGACTGTCAACTTTTTTTCTTGGAGTTGTACACAATTGGTTTGCTTTCTAAAAAAAACCGTCCGTTCCCATTTTTTGTTTCGTTCTCATTTTTCCGTTTTGTCTGTTCGTAGGACGTGTCTCTTGGGCTGGATCTGTGCTACACAGATCCTGCACAGCAGCCCAAAGCGGCAGGGTAGGACCTAGACGATCTATCTGTAGATGATTTATCTGTAGTAGATGATCTGTCTGTAGATAGATGATATATCTATCCAATCGACGTGTGGAAGTACGACCCCGATTGTAAACATAAGGATCGTTTCGACTCTAACATTGATACCAAGCGGTTCTTATATTTACGCCCAAATTGAATGCGGTACACTGCTTCTTACGGTACCACACTCAGCCTGGTATGAGTTTGGACGAGATTCTCGATCTGTGGGAGTCTGGCACCAGCCAGCCGAGGTTATTCGTGTCTTTTCCACATTCGAAAAAGGAAAAAAAAAAGAACAACAGAGGGGGCACAGAATAAGAGAGTTCTTCGCTTTCTTTTATTCTATTTTTTTGAACAAGACTACACATCGTCGGATCGCAAGCACAAAAATATGAAGGTATCTACGACCAACACTACCGCCGTATGTTGTCCCAGGTACAACGTACGCATCTCCCCGGCCCTCGAGATGCGAATATCCGTTTGTTTGTTTTTTACATACTACTATTACTACTACTACTACTACTACTACTACTACTACTACTACTACTACTACTACTACTACTACTACTACTACTACGACTACTACTACTACTACTACTACTACGACTACTACTACTACTACTACTACTACTACTACTATACTACTACTACCACTACTACTACTACTACTACTACTACTACTACTACTACTACTACTACTACTACTACCAATACATTTAATACCACTATTAATACTAACACTGCTGCTACTACCACTACTACTACTACTACTACTATTTGTATCGCAATATCACTCTTACTCTTCCCCGAAACATGAGACACATTTTCATATCAACATTCAGTCCAAAAGGTCGCTACATTTGGTGCAGAGCGGTATGACACAAGCTTCGACACACTGTGCGCAGATGTGATGTGGTGCACTGCCCGCTTAGAATATGCGTTTACAACGAAACCTCTCTGCGCGTTTTTGGGCACCCCATTTAATCGGAAGCGGTGTACTCGGTCCTCCAACAACTAAAAGAGAATGTGCGCGGTCGGATTTCGCATTTACCTCGAGGCGTTCGTTGGGGGGGGGAGGGGGGGGTTGCTCATTTGTTGCTTTTCTTATTTCGGGGGACCATAGTTTATAGGACCAAATATTGTTAGTAAAAATTGTTAAATATATAGGTTTTTATTTATACCATAGGTCCTGTTAACTATGCCCCCCCGCGGTAGTAATTGTGGTCATTGACGTTCGGTGGGGAGGGGGGGGTATACATTATCCCCTACCCAGCGCATCACTTGATTTCAGGGTGGGTGTGGCTGAACTCCCCCCCTCAGTGGACCGAAAATGAGAGAGTTGGTCCAGGATTTTTTTCTGTGTCCCCCTGGGTGCTATCTATCAATGTTCATACAGCTCATACATCAATGAGTAGGAGCGATACAATCTGGCGCACCGCCGATAGATCACGATCTACGGTAGATGATCTAGTTCCTCATCTACCGTTATGAGAGGTCGGGCAGGTTCTGCATATATAGTATACCAGGTAGGTCCAACCCAGGAAACATGCGCCATCATAGATCATCCAGATTACACGAGTCACACCCGGCAGTATGAGCTGAAATCATACAGTATGTCTGGTAAACAAGATCAGAGACAGATCTGCCTTGAAGTACCTAGATCATGAGTTGGAAATCGATTTCGTCCCCCGAGGTATGCAATCCTTGCCACCCCGCCATACGAAAGCTCCCATTCGAATCGCCATAAGGCTGATGGAGCATACACCAACAACCTACATGTGGCCCAAGGCAGGTAAAAATCCTAGGGGTATACTTGCATACGATTGTCGGGGGGCGTGGGGGGGGGGGGGGGGGGGGGGGGGGGCATACTCATCTGTTGCTGGGCAAGCTAACGACGAATCTCCTCGTCGGAAGACTATAGACGTATATAGCTGGAACTGTGCATCAAAAACGTGATGAGCTGAAGGGATTCGAATAAACAAGAAACAAGAAAACGTTTTTTTTTTTTTTTTTGCTTCCACCATGATGATACCATAGTATAAATAGTAGCATCCCTCCCCTTGTACTCGTTGTACCTTTTTTCCCTGACGTATTTTTTCTGTGCTTTGCTCCGCTTCGCTATGCTTTGGCTCTTCTTGCAATTGTCTCAAAATTCGCTGTGGTATTCGTTCCCTTGGCCCGTCGTGTCACGTGTGCATGATTTATGCATGATCTGTGCCTTATCTGTACCTGATCTGTTCTTATTCTGTGCGTGATATGTTTGTGATTTGTACATGATCTGTGCCTAATATATGGATGACGCCGGTCGTGAATCCAGAGAGAGAAGTGGGCCTTACAACCGCATGAAGTGTTTATCCTTTGGGCCGGCTTGGACGAAAAGGTTGATAATCCACACAAACTCTTCATTTGAATCAACCCTATTATTTCCGAGAAAATTCCAAGGCGGTCGGGGTCAACTATCAACAAGTGTTTCAGGGTGAGTATTTATTGTAGAATCAAGTTTATTGCGACCATTTTGCAATCAACCATTTTCCAAACAGCCCTTCCCTGCACACTCTGTGAACTCCAGTCCAAACTTCTCAGCAAACCGATCATAAAGGGAACCTTCTCTCCTGTAGACTCCGTTTCTGAAGGATGGCCCGCCCCCAGGCGTCGGAGTCCCCACCGCCATGTTTCGGCGCCGATCGTTCTGCTCGCCGTGCATCCCCCCCGGCCGCCGACATTGCCCAGGTTGCTGAATGCGGAGAGGGGATGGCTATGACTGAGACCGCCGCTTTTGGTGGTGCTGGTGGTGCTGGTGGTGCTGGTGCTGCTGGGGGCCCTGCCGTACCTGCGCACGAATACCCCCTGACCGGGCTGGTCACAGCGAGAGATGGGAAAGACAGGAGCCCCCCGGTGGCCGAGACGCACGCTGGCGGTAAGAGGCCGCCGACCCTTCTCCCGTTGCTTATGTTGTAGCATGCCCTACTTCGAACTTATTTAATACTAGTTTTTTTGGCAACAGTGTACTATGGCGCGGAGGGGGGGGGAAAGAGAGCCTCTGCCGTGTGACCCCGGCTCTGAGTTGCGACTAAATAGTAATAGGAGGGAGAGAGGAGGAAGAAGGGCGGAGGCAAGAACTGGGATACGAAAAGAAAAAAAGAAGAACAAAAAAAAAGTGCGGGACTGCTATGAAAAGAATAAAATTAAAATGGGCAATAAGTAAGGCGGGCTGAGATTACCAGCGGACATATAAGAAATTAGTGTAGAACCCATTCATTTTCGACCACGAAATCCAACCTCGGCCAGCTTTTCTGTTTCCTCCCAGGCGCATCAGGTACAGCACTGTTGGCCGGGTCGCCAATTCGCAGTCGCGCTGACTGCGCTGGCGGAACCTTCGGGTCGGAATTGCGTGCTTTCGTACCCCAGATTGGTTTTCGCGCTCGCCGAAGCGTTTTCGCCGCGCAAGGCACTAAAACCAGCAAATTCAAGCACCTCTTTTCCCGCCTTTTCGCGGTTCGGGGGGCGTTTGAACACACCTTGTCAAGTGGTTTTCGGGCGTGGATTCCCCCGTGCCTATTGCCAGGTGTCAGGGATATCGCAAAGAAATGCCTCCCCCTCGACCTCCTCCTACTGGGGACCTCTACCCTATCTCTTAACTAAGACGACTATACTCTGGGAGCACGGTGACGTCAGGCTGGGGAAGCTCTCGGAACTAAGCGACATTCTGAGTGTGGGCGGCCGCTGCTCGCACGTTACGTCCCGCGTCCTTTGCGTATACTTCGGAGTATTATACCGCAACAAATGCCACCACCACGAGGACGGCCTACGCGGGGTGCGGCCTCTCGTGGCCCGGCCCGTAGAGAGGGTTGCACAAACACCTGCGGCGCTTGTTGCGAGGGATACAAAGTAGGTGCTGTGGACCGAGAACGAAAAACGACTCGGTCGGTTTTTCGGTTTTTCGGCGAAAAGTCGGTGGGTTTCGGCCGTTTTTTAAAAGCAAATCGAAAAATGAAAAAAAAAAAAACGAGAAAAGCCGAGAAATGGAGAAAAAAAACGAAGTAGTCTGTCGGTTTGGGTCGTTTTTTTCGGAAATGAACAAAAAAAACAAAATTTCGGTTTTCGGTCGAGAAAAACCGAGGAAAACCGACCGAAACACCGACTTTCGGCTTTCGGTTAACATCACTACGCGACATGCTCCGGAGATCTTGCTCTTACACTGTACACTGTGTTTGAGGATGACGATGATGATTGAAAAAGCGAACCTGGCCGTACCTGGGGTAATTGTTTTGAGACACGTACTCGGTAGACACGGTTCGTACCAGGTAGTGCGCTTTGTAACCTGTAAAACCTGATCTATAATGCAAAAGTGGTGTGCCATTTATTACACCAGCAACGAACAGCTGCTGCTGCTGCTGCCGTTAAAGGATCATGCCCTCCGCTGCTGATTGGACGCTACTGCTGATCCACGCCCATTTGTCGTGGCCTGGTGGTACCTGGTCCTAGACATAAGAGGTGCTAGATACCGTTCGCTACAAGCTGGCAATAAAAGCCAGCACGACAGCACCATAGTCGAGCCCGTATCATACCCACGAAAGCCAGAAAGAGACGGACATCACGCGTTTATACCTGGTATGTAATGTTCCAAGTGCCACTCTGCCCGGAAGAGTAAAATGCCGTTTTGGGGGTTAAGATGAACACCGAAACCATCCTCACACGTAAAAAACGCCGCTAATTGTCCCAACAGAGTGGTGTTAAGATGTTTGTTTTTACTGGTCGGGATGAAAAGCGGAACACTCCTTCAACCACCCTCTAGCCGTACATGGTTGATAGCACGATGATAGCCGTCTACGAAAAGGTACCAACATGGTGGTGCATTCAGCGTGGCTGGATGACGGCTCAGACCGGCATTCGCTCAAGGTGGTCTTAGATCGACGGACCGCAGACAAGGTGTTGCGCGACCCCTCCTACTTAAGCGAGCGACCGGAGGCAGCCTGCTGCTCCCCTGACGGCAGCATCACCTCCACCTCCACCGGGAGGTGTATTCAACGTTTGCTCTCGCGGACGGCCGTGCCAAGAAGAGGGACGCTGCTGCTGCTCGACCGAACGTGTGTCAAACCCGCGAGACAAAAACTGACACCACAGTGCTGCATGCATCTCTCCGCCCCCCCCCCCCCCCGCCTCCGACCCGGTACCCCCTCACCCCGTGCAAAGAAGAGGTCATCTCGAGTGACACGCTTACGTAGCTCTAATATAAATCGCTACTTGAAACACGATATTCACATGTGCTTACTGTAACCCCTGCGTTGTTTGTTCGTTGTGTCCGGTGCGTTTAGTCCGTACTGTCATGAACTGGTTGTTTCCAAGATTTGGCGAGACCCTAGGGAAATGATCTGTATATAAACTGTAGATGATCTGTAGATGATATATCTGTAGATGATATATCTGTAGATCATCTATAGATGATCTGTCAGGCGTGTGAAAGGGCGTGAGAGATCACTACCGTCCAATCTTTAGCTTGGTCCATTTTCGTCCAAATGTTTGTTCATAGCCCTTCACTTTTCTTTTTCAGCCCGAGATCGCAGGGTATTGTATTCCTCTCTGCCCCTAAATTTAAGGAGTTTTTGTATGCATCGTTAATCTAAAAGTTTTACTTATATTGAAGGACAATACCATATTTGTTTGGCGGCACTCTGAACAAGCCGTGATCACAAACGTGTACCCCCACAGCCCCCCTGGCCGTTGCCTTGATTTTTTTCGCGCATGCATCATATCGTTTTTTTTTTTTGTTTCCACAGAACGTCGACACCCCGTTCGAAGTTTGTCTACTCGAGCTCCTTCTGGCTGTGTCTGCGATGGAGCAACACTACAAAATCTGTCAGTTGTTTACTTATCAGCGTTCAAACCCCGAGCTCCCTCCAGCACAGGGTGACAGTATAACTACCGATTGTGTGTACCGCTTGTTGGGTGTTGACGAAATTGGAGCGCTGCAACAAAGGGAGGCGGTTTGTTGTTGGTGCAGTTTCTCTCCTCATAAATGCTTCCCTTGCCTCCGCTCGGTGCCTCTGATGATGCGAACATTCACGCGGGCGTCCCCAGCTTAAAGCTTACGCCTGTTAGACAGCCTAGGTTTAGCTCTCGAGTTACCTCGACCGCGCGCTGTGACAAGTTGTACCCATTATGTACTGAAATGTATGTACCGTTTGCACATACAGAGGTTATACACATGTTCCTTGTATTTTGCGACGTATTGGTATATTATGTGCCAATGCTTCTCTCTGTTTTATCGCAATCCCTGTGTTTCATCGCGCGTCCCTTTTTTTCCAAACACACCCCTCCTCCTTTCCTCCCTCTTCCTCTGCCCTTTCCGTACCTGTGACCGCACGGACGTCATACACCCACGGACACCACCACCACCACCACCACCACCACCACCACCACCACCACCACCACCACCACCACCATCGCCATCGCCAGGGCCATATCACTGAACCATCATCCCCATGACCATGGCCATGTAGTCACAACACAAGCTCGAGGCAAAGGGCGAGAATGATGGCGGCGGGGCACTTTTCGCCAGGAAGGCCGGACCAAGTATCTCGAGGTGGAGGGGACGGCGTCGCGGGAAACCTTGCCAGGAAACGCCTCTATACGGGTAGAAAATTGAACTCGTTATGAACGGCAACCTTTAGTTTTGGGCATACTGTAGTTACTACTTGAAGAATTAGTGCCGGACACTTTCTGTCAGCACGCCGTGTAAGGGCTAAGGCCTCTCTCGCCCTCAACCGAGTACAATTTTTTAGTCTTAGTGTTTTCTTAAACTTTTAAACGACAGGCCACCAGGAGTTTCTTGCCTTCGAGGGTCCTTTTTTCATCGCAGGCGAGGACGAAGGGCGAGGACTGACGACGGGGTCGCCGTTTGTTTCTTTTTTCCGGTGCTGTGTAGTGAGAGTGATCTTCCGCTTGAAAAAAAAAAACAAAGAAGATCTTTCGAAAATCGATGTCTTCGCTTTTTCGCAGTACCGTGTACAGTACGCTCTGCGGCTTGCAAACCAAATGAGCTACAGTTTTTTTTTCACATTGCAGTTGTGCTTGGGAGCAAAAATGTAGCGTACCAAGTAAAATACGTGTTTTTTAGTGTTTATGTTTGGTGACAGGTGGTGTGCGGCTTGCAAGCTGGCTACGGGGTAGACAAGTGTGTCGCAAGCAATTCGTTCCGGTTTTTCGCAATATAGGGTGTGTACAGTACGGTCGGCATGCGAATTGCAAGCCGCCACGGAAGCGAAATCGCTGTTTTTTAGTCTACCATTTGTGAGATGCGAGTTGAAAGCACAAAGGTCGCCTTTTTTGGTTCTTTGTTTCATGGGCCAGCGTCTTGTTGTATGCTGGAAGCTCTGGGAGGCTTGAAAGCGAATGGTTAAGGTGCCCGTTTTTCAGAGGTACGGTGAGAGTTGCACTTAGACGTGCACTTAGAGGTGCAACTTCTGTGAAGCTGTACTTATCAGGTGCATCCAGGCGTCCAATTGCTGTAAATGTGTACTTAAAGAGACACGTACAGGTGCAAATACTGTAGAGATACACTTAGAGGTACACCTACAGTAGAGGCGCACAAAAAAAAGGTGCGCGTAGAAGCTCACTCCGCATCTAGCAGCAGGGGCGTCGCCCTCTGCGCGTACTCCATGGACTCCTGGGATCGGCCCAGAGCTTCTAACGCCTCCGCGATACTGTACAACGCCTCTTCGTCACCGGCATCATGCCCCATAAGAACGTGCTGACAAATCTCGGTGGACCTGTGGCACACGCATCGAACGAACCGAACATTTCGAGCATATCAAGCACATCAAACACACGGCACAGAGTCCGACGAGAGAGAGGGGGGGGAATATGTGACGAAGCCGTGACGAAGCCGAAATCTGACCCTTTTGTTTTGGCATACTGAAGTACCAGGTGGTATACGTTCGTTTCCTACTATTACGGGGGGCCATAGTAAATAGGACCTACGGTACACACAAAAACCTACATATTTAACTATTTTTACTCACAATATTTGCTTCTATTTACCATGGTCCCCCGTAATAAAGTGTTCCCGTCGACTTCTGTTGGCACTTTTTTTAATTGTGCTGGTAGACCGGGAACCAATCGACACGATCGAACACGTGGCGGAGAGTCCAGCGAGCGGGATTTTATCATTGGAGGTGGGCGGGCGGGTGTGTAGCCTCAGTTTGCGCGTCCTCCGTCGACGTACTTGCATACGTGAGAGGTGCTCGGCTGTGCCGTTGGCCCGGTGGTCTAGCGGTCACCCCCGAATGCTGCTAACGTTCATCCTGGAGTTCGAATCCCAACGTGGTGTATTCACAAAAAAATACACACACACACACAACCAACTGCTGAGAGCGCTTAGCGTGGGTATAGTGGGCGTAGTTCGACGCGAGTCAACGAGGGACGAAAGGGCTGAAGTCTTCTCGTAATAAAAAAAAAACGCCTGCCAAGGCAAGAACCGTAGTAGTGGAGCAGGTCGTGATATGTGACAGAAATGAAGGGCGAATAAAAGACATGGGACGGAAAATACACACACACCTCGTATCAAGTGTACTACAGTAGCGAACCACGCACGGTTTCTCATGTTGTTGACGTGAAGAACATCCCTCGTACACTATATACACCTTACCCGAACACCGAGGTCTGGGGGGAAAGGGTGTGCGTACCTCCCGATGGGCTAGGCATGCATCGAAAACGCCGAGTGAAAATATCACGACGGTAGAGGCGGCACGTTTTGGTCAACATATGTCACCGGGACCAGCGGGACCTGCCTCAATTGAATAACTGCCCCACAAGGCATACACACGCCTCATTGCTGGAATCTCTTTAGTGCTTTTTCGAGATTTTTCGACGATTACATGTGAGCCAGGGGATTTTTCTTAACGTTGGGGTCAGGTTTCGCGAGGGGTAAAATCCTTGAGCGAGGAGCCACAGACAATAGAGCGCAACTCTGTCGGCTTATTGTGTGCAACCATGTCGGCTGATTCATGGGCTTCTCAGTTTTCGAAGGGCCCCCCGCCAGCCAAAACATATTGGGGGGGGCATACAGTTTCCTACCCCCTATGACCGTATTTTTACTACGGTCATGCACGACACGCGTACCCCTGCCCCCCCCCCCCCCCTCTCCCCCTGCCGTGGCATGCCTCAGTTGATGGGTCTAAAACCAATCGATACAATTCCCCGGTAAGAACAGAAGTAGACCGAAGGCCAGAAAGAAGGGGTGTCAACTTCGGGCCAAGCGCCAGCGTCATGAAGCGCAAGATCGTTCTCTCTTTTCGCTTCCCTGCTGAGGAAAAAAACGTCTGCTTGAGGGTGGGGGGCAGGGGTACCCATGCCATGCATGCATGGCCGTAGTCGTATGCACAACCAAAGACCTTCACATTCCTACAACGCCAGGGCGGAATATGTCGGGTTTCCACCGGCCAGACAGACACTGCCTGTTGCACCAAGCTCGAAGCGCCGAGAGGTTGCTGACGAGTCGCATGAAGGGCGAGCTGCATCCTACTAAGAGGCCGCTTGGGAGGGGGGGTGCTCGGTCCAACGCTGGGATGTCTCCAAATAGGTTGCACGCTGTACGCGATACTGCTGCCTGGCCTCGCCTGCCCTTCATGGCACGCCGACAACTCCTGGCCGTCTCCCGCATGTGTTAACTAACAGGTCGGGTGGTACGTGAGCAGTTGGTGGTGTTGGTAGAGTACTCATGCACGAACATGTACGCCTTATGCCCCCATCTCTCCCTCAAACATAACGTGAGAGCGCGGGCGTGGAAAACTGACCGTACGTCGGAGTGAGTCCCGAGTGCTGAAATATGTCAAGATAGACATATAAACTGGCACGCGATGCGAGTACCGTCGCCGAATCTCGTTGCGTTCAGTAACGTATCGTCCGGTGCACGCCAAAAAACGCCAAGTGCACAATAACAAAACCACCATGACGCGGAGGTCACCACATCGACCGTGCTGTCCCGACAGCGCTACACCCTCCACCTTGGCTTCATTGCACGGTAGCTCGAGGCACCCTACATTCAAGACTCCCACCTTTCGAACTGGCCGCGCTCTAACAGCGCCCCCGCTAGCTCCAGGTGGGCCTCATAGCAGACTTGGCCCGATTCGCAGCTGGCGGTAGTCTGGCGATCGCCCGCCGAGCCTTGAGCTTCGCCTCCAGCGCCTCTTCTGCACAACTGCCGACGGTATCATCGGTTGGAGCGAAGTTTAGGTAGATTTAGCGGGTGAGTCACTGCAAGAAAAAAAAGACCGCGGGACGCAGTCTCCGAACGCAGTCGTCTGTTGACTCAATTGGGTGTTTACGCGGGAAAGGTTAACTTGTGCGATAAAAATCGACGATTAAAGAATCGCCCACACGAACAAACTTAAGGAGGCATGCTGCTGAGGGGTGGAGGTGGGGGGTACTCGTTTCTTGCGTGCCTCAAGAGACCACGAAAAACATGGTTCGAACCTCCCTTTTTTTTCGAGAGCCAGACAGGGGGGGGGGGTACTCATCATCATGCATGGACGTAGTCGTATGACCATAGGCCCTCGCCCCTCTACAATGCCGGGACGGAGCACGTTGGGTTTTTACCGACCGGGCAAATATTTCTTGCCCCAAGCGCGAAGTACCGTGAGGTGTTGGGCGAGTCGCATGAAGGGTGAGCTGCATCCTACTAAGAATGTTTTTCCTAGGCGGATTTTCTTGCGTAAGGATGACAGCGTTAATGAATTGACTCATTTTCTGGTGTGGCCACTTCCAGAGACAGCAACGGGTGTACTATCCAACTGCCTCGTGGGTGCCTTACCATATGCGCAATACGTGATACGATCGTCCCCCTTGTGCCGGGTTAAAGTTCTCCCCGCACAAAGATGTTTTATCTCGACCGCCAGCCGTGATGACCGCCCACAAAAACAAAAAAACGGTACCCTGGTTACCTACAGCAGCTCGCGCAGTGAGAGGCGTGTTCTATAGCGGTTTTCGCTAACCGATGCCGACCCAACTCACGTGTATATATACATATATGTATCTACCAGGTATATCACATAGGGGAGAGAGCCCGACAAGGGGATATACTAAAATCAAGTTAAAGAATACTTCTTTTTTACCAAGTGATTTTTTGTTCGATTCGTACAAAACTCCTAACGCTGCGACAATTTGTTTTTTCGGACTCTCCAGAAGTGTGGCTCTGTATTTTTTTTTTTGTTACGCCATTTGCTCTTGTTTTCATGCTCCCCTGATTGCCTCCGACGTTTTGGCAATTGACCACGCAGCCCTTTCGAGCAGGAGCACCACCCCTCTAACATTTGGACGCTCACTGCTCCTTTTTTTTTACCCTATACTGGTATTTCATATGCAAAATGCCTACACACCTTGTCTGCTTCCTGGTTTTCCTTTTGCGGCCACCGTCTATCTCTTAGGCGGGGGGGGGGGGGGCGGTGTACTCGATAGGAGACATTGGGGGTAAGGGTTACTCCGGAGGACAGGAGTGGGACTGGATGAGGTACCTTGAGGAGGACCTCAAGGAGTTCGGCATCAAGCTCGAAGGGTGGCGCGAGACAGCACAGAAAGCCGGCAGATGGTTCCAACGGGTCGAGGAAGGGGCGGAGGCCTTCATGCGGAAATGGCATACAGATGAGAAGGAGGCATCGGCAGAACGGCATAGAATAGCTGCGACCACGACCACAGCCGTTGACGCCAACGCGAGTGTGCAGAATGGCAGGGAAGAGGGGGGGGGCGAAAGGGGGACGAGGGGGAATGGCGGGGGGGGGGAGGGGAGGCGGTCTGCCCAACAGACTGAAGCCTGGTTATGGCCATCATCGTCATGATGCACTCCTTTCTTTGGGACCCAAGTAACTAGCATGGTGCCATCTGGGCAACTTTGCGTGTCTGTATGCTCCAGTGCCTGCCTTTGGTATTTTCTTTCCCCCCCGCCCGTGATTATCGCTTTTTTGTCCCTTCTTTGTTTTCATTTTTCTTTCATTCCCGTTTGTACCTCTTTGTGTCTTTGTTAGTATGGTCCGTTTTGCCTTGCCTTTTTTTCGCGTTTTGCTATCTGCGTCTGTTTTAGTTTTGTTTTTGTTTTTGTTTTGCTTAGCTTCATCTTCTTTTTTTAGGTTTTTGTCTTCTATTAATAGTCTCCTTTTTGCTTCCCTGGTGTCCGCAGTGGTGGAGTGCGTATGCCTGTTTTTTGTTTTTTTTTGCCTCTGTTTTTACTTGAGGTATTTCTTCCACTCCAGAGTTATTGGAGCCTGTCCTGCGACCACGGACTGCATTGAATTGTGAGTTAATGTGAGAACAACAACAACAACATGTACTCGATCTCATGCATGGACGTAGTCGTACGACCATAGATCTATCTATCTCTTAGGCGGGGGGGGGGGGGGGGGTACTCATTATCGGGCATGGCCGTAGTCGTATGACCATCTCTTAAGGGGGGGGGGCAAGGGAGAGAAGGTCGAAAGCTAGTGCCGTTTGCAACACCGCCCCGGGGTGCTACGGTGTGTCCACTAACCAAAATGCTCACGTGGCTTTACTGCTTCGAGGTCCCGATAGGTGGTTGGTAAGACTCATACCAGACACGGATTCGGTCGATGTACTGTAAACAAGTAAAAAAAAAGGGATGAACAATAGCTGCTACAGTACGTACTGCCGTCAAGCAGTGGCAACGTCTCCAAAAAGCGCTCGGGCGAATGGCACCGGTTCTTTGTTCGGCGCGTTTGCTCAGCAAAGTAGGGAGACTGTACCCCCTCATCGAAACTGCTCCTGAAGCAGTTGCTCCCGCGCAAGCCCCGTTCTTGGGTCAGGGGGGCCGAGAAGCGACAGGGTTGGCGTTAACGTTGACACAGAAGCACCAACAAAACCGCACATGAGATCTTCTGATCTGCACTTGCACCCGGGACGGACGAAACTAGTAGTAAGAAGGAAGCAAACCACAGCTGCAGTGTTTTCAAGATCAGCAGCAGCCGTAGTTACACAAACCGATCCCCGAGATTCGCGTTTAATGGTTGACGGTAGCTCGATACGCCGCGCAAAAACAAATGAGATGAACCCAGCACTTGCAACAACCGGCACCGACACAACACACGTTTGAAGATTGGAAGTAGGGTAACAGACCCAGCAGCAGTTTTTGACGACCAGCAGCCGCAGTCACACTAAATTAGAGTGCGGGAACGGTGTCGTTACTTATTGCCGTCGAAACTAACTACTGTACGCTATTTGAGCTCGGGCGCAGGTGCTGCTCAAGCCTGCAGACGCGCACACCCCGCCGCGCTTCCGCCTGATTTCGATTGTGTCGGCGTCATAAGTGATACAGGTGTACGCCTGGAGTAAGCACCATTTTTGGCGGGAGTTGCTGAGACAGGTGCCCCGCAGGCGTTCTACGTAGGTGGGGTTGCACCATATTTTTTTTGCGAGGCCCCTCGCTTGTGGACCTTCGTATGTGCCTGCATATACCTGGTGCCCCACCCTCAACTGATTTTGATAGATGACGTGAGACCTTAAGGCCGACGAAAAAATCGCGTGGCCTTGAGGTGCACCCGCTCTAAACGGAAATGCAAGGACCGCTAGGTGTTCATAGGGTCCCTATATTACCGTTGAGATTATTAGTATTCCAACGATATTGGGCATGTAAATCCTCACTGCAGACAAGAAAAAGGCCAAAAAGTGAATCATGCAACTCCCTATCGTATAGCGCGATACGGCTAGGGCAACGAGAGCGAGTAGAAGGGAGTCATGGGTAAACCGCCGCCGCCGCTGCCTCGTTTTCTCACACCTTAACGCATCGCCGCAGCGCTTTCAGGTCCGGCTTCGCTCCCGTGCTTCCCGCCTGCCCAGTTTCGTAAACAAAACGGCGCTTAGGTGTGTCGCATCAAGGGGTGGGTAGGGGGTAGGTCTGACGGACTTGGGGAGTAATGACAGCAAGGTTGGACATAATCACCGCTGATTTGGAGTCCTTGGTAACGGCAACAGAAAAACCGTTACGGAACTTGGGGCAGCGTTTTTTTTTTTGCCATTGTTCGTGCCACCGACTTCGGCGACAGTCTTTCCCAATGAAACCACCATTGAATTGAGCGTTGAAGTGAGCGTTGAATTGAACCTTGAATTGAACGTTAAAGTGACCCGCTGAAAGCGCCGTCTGTATGACACCGGCTGCGCTAACAGTTTTACATATCGAACAGATCACGATCTAGATCATCTATCACACATCCTACGTTTGCCGGGATAAGGTGATGTGCAAGAACCCCGTGCCATACAGATCCCACCTGGAAAAACATGTGCGGATACAGATCATACAGATCATACAGATCACACAGATCATGCAGATCATACAGATCATACAGATTCTACAGATCGTTCAGATTATACAGGCCATTCTGAGCATACAGATCGTACAGATCACACAGATTATACAGATCGTGCAGATCATACATATCACACAGATCATAAAGACCACACAAACCATACAGACCATAAATATATCTCAGGGAGATCTATCTGTACTGTAAAAGATGATCTGGTGGGGATCTGATATATATACATGCACGACATGTGTATACGGCTTGTGGACAACTCCATCGAGGCATGCACCGATATCGATGGCCAGTGTGCGATCCCATGGTATGAAACACACGTTGCCGTACCCCTCCGTTGATTAGGTACCACAAGAGACAAATCTTAATGTTTGCAGGCGGCGCAAGCGCACCGTAGAAATGATTTTCCCTTCGCCCGAAGTAGTACCACAGGGCGGGGCTCATTTCGTTCGGTGGACGCAACCGACGATACGGATGCACCTGAATGTTGAGGAGCGCCATATAGCCTCATCTAAAAAATGACTCCGAGACAATTCGTACGCTTGACCTCGTCAGCAATCCCATGGGGTAAAACCCCAGGTAGCTAGCTGTACAGCAGTAAAACGATTACTACTGTGAAACACAGAAGGGGTTTCCATCGACAAGGAAGGGATGCCCTATTGGGCAGTTCCTCAAAAAATGTTTTTTGGGCAACCGTTGTGCCACCTTCCCTCGCTCGTCGGCAGGTCTACCGATAGGTCTAGCTAGGCATGGCCCCTCGCTCGTCGACAGGTCTAGCGATAGGTCTATCGACAGATCTACCTAGGCATGGAGTACCTCAAGCGCCCTTCGCGCGGTGATCCACTGCCGCAGGAGATACTCCGGCTGCGACGGAAGTATCACCGCACACCTCTGAAACAGCGCGGACGCCTCCGAGTAGACAGAGCAGCTCGCCGAAAACCTCCCCGCCGCCTCGAGGCTCTCTCCCTGCTCCTCGAGAGCGTACGCCAAGCTTAGCCTTTCGCCGGGCGGTCACGCAACCGATTGTTTTCGATCAGAGGTATAGAGGGCGGGCACGGGAGAGGGGGGGGGGGGTGTACTCATTATCATGCATGGCCGTAGTCGTAAGACCATAGAGGGGGGCGTAAAAAAGGAGGGGGGGGGGGCGTAAAATAAAGGTTTCTATGTGATTTTCCCCCCGGCCAGCCTTTTTACGGGTTCCGACCATGAACGCGTTGCTCACATCACACAAAACACCTGGCGCGCGCTGTGATAGGGCATGCCTTATATCCCTCTGACCTGCAATAGAAGCACCAGTTTGAATCTGTCATGAACATCAAATGGACCTTATATTCCCGTTCAGTGTGTTAGTACTTTTGGACCAAAACACGTCACTGAGATTAGCCGGCCCCCCTAGCCCGATATCGTTGGGATGCCATTACTATATGCCTGGTATTGTTTTAAAAACAGTATTCGCAACACAAGTATACACGTATGTACATACCGGCGTCCCCGGTGGCTTGGTAAGTGGTCCGCGTGCCTATCAAGATCAATTTCGTGGGTCCAAGTCTCACCGAGTGCATGCTCGTGGCTTTTTCTTTCAGAAAATAAATTGATTGGCGGAAAGCGCGAGAGCGTGAGTTAGCTACATTCGATGAAAATCGACCATTAATAGCAGCGTGGGAATGCTGAACCCTATGCGCGACAAAAAATAAAGGCACGTACGGGGGGGGAGAAGGGTGGGAACCTGTGACCACGGCTTGTCCAGAAGCTCGTTGAGGGTAAAACCTCCCACGAGTACGTAAGGCTCGCAAGTAAAAGTGATGTTGAAAAATAAATATATATATATATATGGTCTTGGCATTGTTAGTAGAGCTTTACTTTCTTTAGTTTTTCTCTACGAGATAGGGTGATTGGGTGAGACATGGAGCTGCCATACTACCATCAAGTCAGGAGGAGCTGTTATACTAAATGTATGTGCAATTTAGGCGCCACCAACTGGTAGGGTGCTGTATACAGCAGAGGGTAAAGCAGCACGTCCTGACCCAAAAACGTTTCTGAATGACTCAATAATAGGTTCCTCACAGCTGAAGAACTACCCAATGTTAACTTGTCGCTGGGAAAGCCTCATATCATCCAATGAGGCATGTCTTGTCGTTGGAATCACATTTGGGTTTCACAGTGTCAATGGGATTATGCTGTTGGGGTTAAGTGGTGCCAATATTAGTCCCATTTTGTCTCAAAAGTCAGGTTTTGGGTCCGGTATATCGAGCCCCCATGGTACAATCACGCCAGGAGGGGCCTCAGAAAAAGATGCAGTAGCTGCCAGCATCACCTTCTACCGCCGTAGCATGCCCCAACCGCGCCGGCGCGTGAGCCAGACGTGAGACAGCAGGGGGGGGGGGTCTATTTTTTGATGGGGCTACCCACCTCTGGCGATCAAACGGGGCAGGCGCAGAGTAAACCTTTATCTTGCTGCCGGAATAAATCTACACTAAACCAAACCGCTTTGACGTGCATGGCGTGCGCAGTCCCGAGACAGAGGTGTCAAACGACCCGCCCCCCTCCCCGCCTGGTCGGTGAAAAGCCGACGTGCTCCGCCCCGGCATTGTAGGGATGCGAGGGTCTATGGTCATACGACTACGGCTACCCATGAAATCGAGTACACCCCCCCCCCCTCCCCCCTGGTAGCATGCAGTTCACCCTTCAAGCCTTCATGCGACTCGCTGAACACCCGACCTTTCGCTTCGCGCTTGATGCAAGCAACCAATGTCTGCCTGGTCGGTCGGTGAAAACCCTTCAGTGTGCTTCGTACCGGCACTTCAGGGATGCGAGGACCTGCGGCCATACGGCTACGGCCATGCATGGCATGAGCCCCTTCGCCCCCCCCCCCCCCCCCCCCGCCGCGCGCGCGCTCCATTTTCGACGTGGATCCCCAATCGCCCACGCGACAAAGCAAACTCTCAGAAACAACGTGCTCTTCCGTGTGGATGCACTCATTCACTCACTCGCGGTATGATAGGTATTGGAATACCGTGACCGTGTTGAGCTCAACCCATTTCCCACTTTCAAGGCTCCTGAACCAGTGCAATAGAGCTTTGCACACCACCTCGAACAGATCGGGCAGATCATGTACAGATAGATCATGATCTAGATTATCTTCCCCCCTCGCCTACCGTTGCTGCGAGGTCGTGCCGGATCCGCGCAGTACAAATCTAACCCAGGGGACAAGGTGCTACAACATTAAGTCATTCTGATTGGACGCCTCCCTTCCACCCGGAAGCACACTCCGTATACTATCCATCTGTCCTGAAGGATTTAGATCATCAAGTGGAAACCGATTATCTGCAGATGATCTGCCTGTCTGAGGTGTGGACCATTTCAAGTGAGGAACTACTTCATTCTTCTGCTTTGTGTTTCAATGCGTATTCCAACAATATCCTACATTGACTACCTGTGCTATATATAGCCCGTGGGTTTGTGCATCGGGACCTTCATGGCGTATAAGTTTTTCCTTCTCTTTTTTTAACGCGTGCTTGCCTTTGAGGGGCAGCACCTAATAGGGATAGCACATCATCTTTCTGAAGCTCCGGGCTTGAAGAGCTCTAAACTGTTATTACGGGGGACCATAGTAAGTAGGATCAAATATTGTTAGTTAAAATAGATGAATACATAGGTTTTTGCGGGTACCATAGGTCCTACTAACTATGGTTCCCCGTAATAGTAAGTCCACCCCAACCATAGATGGGCCATCTCAAAGCCTACAGGATAGGTATAGCGCCAATAATTGAGTAAATATAACAGCTATTTCGTCAATGGAATTCCGACGATGTACCCTGGCCGCGTCAGCAATATTTTGGCTAAAACGTGCCGCCAGATACAAGGCAGGCCCTACGAAGCTGGCCCCATAACGCAACACGCGTCCAAAGTTGTTGTGGAGTGAGGAATCAATGGAGCTTCTCAAATCGACGAGCCTCAGCAATTTTGGTGATACTACCCCGTAAAGCACCGTACTGTGCAACGCGTCTCCCCCCCGTGACTACGGCCAGCGTACCTTGGCCATATAGCGTCCTTGGAGGCCTGCCACACATGCATTCGCAGGGTCTCCACTACCTCCGTGCTTGGCGGGGGTGGAACTTGTTCCGCTTGGACACCTCGGCCGTGTTGTTTGCCTTTCACGTTTTCGTGGAGAGGGCAGTGTGCGCGATCACGTGAGTCGAGCTGGTCAGGTCGGTTCGCAGTAAACTAAAAATACACGAAACAAATATATGTATCTTTTGCCGCTGTGGAAGATATGTTTTGAAATATATTGAGAATACTTTAAAAGGCCTTCAAAGGTCTTACAAGGTCTTCAAACATCTTGAGATAGGTCTGAAAAGGCCTCAAGAGGTCTTCAAAGTTCTTGAGATAGGTCTTAGAAGGTCTTGAGTTGTCTTCAAAAGTCTCCAAAAATCTCACCAGATCTTACAAGGTCTGTTATTAATAGTAGGTCTTGACATTTATCATATCCTGAAAGGTCTTGAAAATTCTCGAAATGTCGCAACATCTCTAAAAGCACTGCAGCTGTTTGTGCTGATGTCCTGTCATCGTACATCTGTAGGAGACCTATTAAAGAAGGAGGTATCGTAGGTTAAACGCCGCCCGCTGTCCGGTTTGCTCTGGTGCTTCGAGTCGTTGCTTTTCTCTGCTATCTATGTAGTCTACAAGAACCACAAGATTGTTGATGGGTGACCGGTAACGCCGTGTAAGACGTGTGACACGCATGGCGTGATAACACACCCCCTCGGACAAATTTCGTCATCGACAAAGGGGGAAGGTGCAAACGCCGAGCGATGATGCGCCCATGGAAATATATCGAACGATGTATTTCCGGAGCCACCATTTTTTATTGTTTGTGCACCCCTAAGGCATGGTTTTGATAAACACGGCCCCGGAAATTCGTCCTAGGGTGATATGCTGCACCCGTCACCTCACTTGGTCGGCGACACGCAGCCGTCAGAAATAGCCGTCAAGGACGGCCGTCAAGGATATCCGTCAAGGAGAGGCGTCAAGTAATCCAACACCAAAAATGCATCGAGTAGATACAATGAGGCCTTGCTGACGCGTCAAATCTGTCAAAAAGACCGTCAACGAATATGTTTGGCGTCAACTCTTCACTCGGTGAGCTTTTTCTTGTGTTATGCCAATCTTGTAGAGTCATTGAACGTATTTTCGTGTTTGCAACGATACCGTATACCGTTGATCGATTGAGCAAGTCGGGGTCAACATACGTATACACGCTCCGAGGAATATAACATCAGCAGCTGGTTCTCTTGTTTGCGCCGGGAGCGACGGGTAAATTTCAACGCAAGACACGTATTCCATACCACTCTGTCTCTAAATATCGGTACAAAATATTAAAAAAAACTAATAATCCAACAGGAAAGATACTTACACAAGGACTTATATAACAAGATTCAGTAGAAAAGAACATATTTCAAGAGATTCATACGTCAATATTCAATAGAAAAGGTTTTCAAGTTTAAATATTTGTACATCAACATCCAAACGAACGGTTCTAATGTAAGGAACATTCATGTATCAATTTTCAAAAGAAAAGGTACACTCCTTTTTAGATATTTATGAACCAACATTTAGTAGAAAAGGTACTTTTGTTTAGATATTTATACAACAGTATTCAAAAGAAAAGGTGCTTATATTCAGGGGCAAAGTTGCACCAACTCACAGGAGGATTGAAACATTTAAGGCACGAGGTGGGTAGAAGAAACGCCCTCAACCCTTTTAGGGCCGCAGTCCCACATGTGGAAACAATCCACTCAAAGTCTAAGTAGTTTGCCCCCAAAACGGGACTGCAGCCCTAAAAGGATTAAAGATAGTACGCGAGAACGGGAGGTAGGGACGCACGGCGATAGAATGCCCATTTACAAGCCCGAAAGCCTTGCCTGTCCTATGCCTAAAGCGAAAAGTGGGGTCGGGATCTGATAGTCTAGACCGATAAGGTATAGACTGTCGTCACCCCTGCTGACGTAACTATTACTCCGGCGTTGAAATCGCGGGAGCGTGAGTGGAAAATTCATCCGATGAAAAATCGACGTGCAATAGTAGAGCGGAGCCCCAGCGTGCGATGAAAACCAAAGCTTGTACCGGGCTGGGAGGGGGGGGGGGGGGGGGGGCGTAGTCGTATTGTCATAGGCCCTGGCATCTCTACAATGCCGGGGTGGCGCACGTCGAGTTTTCACCGATCAGGCAGACATTGCTTGCACCAAGCGCGAAGCGAAACATGAGGTATCCGGTGCGTGCATGAAGAATGAGCTGCATCCTACCGAGAACCTTTTGTGAGGCGAGCTTGCATAAGGATGACGCCTCGAATGAATTCTCGGGGGAAGGGGGGGGGGGGGCGGGGGGAGAAACTTGCGACATTTGCCTTGTTCCAAAGCGCTGCCGAGAATAGAAATAATCTTTCGAATCGGACTTTCGAATCGGACTGGAAAGTCACACGGACGGTAAAAAAAACAGAGACAAAAAGCCAAGGCACACCATGGGTCGCGCGCGATCGCCATCCCTACATGCTTCCATCGACGAATCCTACGTACAGCTACGAAATAGCAACCCTAGCGAAAGCCTAGCGAAAATAGTTCTCCGTGCTGTACCTTGAGTTCTTGTGCCCACGACTGCCTCGTTTGGTTTTCCACTCTCCATCGTTTCGTCGCGGGCAGAAGTCGTGGTGGCTGCTGCTGCTGCTACTTCTGCTGCTGCTGCTGCTTCTTCCGTTCCGGCCACGTTTTCATCCCCTGGCTTCTTGGAACAACCCTCGAGTAGCAGGAGGAGTGCCTCGTTCAGAGCTCGGATGTACTGGCGGCCTTCCCCGATGAGGCTTCTTGAAGCGAGGGCGTATTTTGAGCCAGCAGAGCCAGCAGCATTCCTTACCTGTTTCCGGCCCACAATGCGAAATAGAATGCATACCAGGTAGGTATTGCGTCGCAGGGCTTGACACGGGAGTTATTGTAATGGAGGCGTGTTGACCCTTTTAGGGCAAACTCTAGTACCTTTTTGGGAGGACAAATTGCTTAGAAATTGAGTGGTTTGTCCTCAATACGGGCCTGCAGTTTTGCCCTAAAAGGGTCAAGATGAGGATATACTATTAACATTGTAATCACGTATAGGACCAAACATTTCCGACGGACCGGACGGACTCCTTAAACCCTCCCTGAACTTCAGAAGAGGGGGGAAACTGACGAGCAAAACATTAAATAAAACGACGGTTACGACGGTTACAGGAACGGCGCCATTGCGTGATTGGTTGGTGGTACGTACACCTTGGTCTCCGAGAAGCAAAAGCAAGGCAGTCGCATGGCACGGCACGCGCCCTACACGACCCTCTCCTATCCGTGCCCCCGGGCTCTCGCGCTGCTCGTGCGCAGATGGTTGCTGACACCAAAGATGCCAACCATCGTTTCGTTCGCCATTTTAGGACTGCAGTCCCATTTTGGGGACAAATTGCTGCTTTGTCCCCACAACGGGACTGCGGTTCTACATGGGTTGACCGAATATTTCCTGGAACACCAACTACAATAATTTAACAATGTCAATCGGGATATGTTACCAATACAGGCTTGCCCCGCAGGGGTTTGCTATTTCGTCGGGTGGCATTTCTGAAGCTTGGGTGACATACTTCTAGTATAGAGCCCCTATACCATAATCAGGTTAGGAGTCTCTGGAAAAGTAGACGCTTCCCCTGTGGGGTAAACACGCGTCGCTATTTCTGCGGCATCGCGGCTAGTGGCTTCAAAGTTGATGTCTGACACAACCAGCAGCTACGTAGCGTATAGCAGTTCGAGGGAGCGGGCTACGGCACGCATACCAAGAGGATATCCGCCGGGAGGTACTCGGTAGTAGGCGGTATTATGCCCCAAACGCGGTCTCCACGGGCCTGCGTCCGATCTCCCGACTGACTACCCACCGTGCGGTACATCCTACGGGTATGCGTGATGGTGATTGTTGCTGTGCGTTTGACGATAAGGCAAACGCTACCTACGTATACTGCCGGGCACCAGGCGACGCGTTCGTACAGGTACCAGGTACAGTACATGTTTCATGACGATAAATGCAGCCATGTATCATACTAGGCAAGCACAACATAAGCACCCCCGCTCTTGGAACCGGTGTATGCGTGGCAAAGAACGTCCTTACTTACCGTTTGCAGCAGACGCACAATAATATCCCCCCCCCCCCATATGTTCATACACATATATATATATATATCTATATACGTAGGTTGGGTTGGCCTCGGTTAGCGACGACGCCGTGAAACACACCTCAGTTTTGTGCGGGGAGAACCTTAACTCCACACAAGGGGGATGATCGTATCACGTAGTGTGTATGCGTTAAGGCACCCAAGAGGCGGTCACATAGTAAACCCATTGCTGCCTCTGGAAGCGGCCTCACCAGAAAATAAATCAATTCACGCTGTCATCCATATATATGTAGGAAAATCAGCCTCAAAAGCGGTTCTTAGCAGGATGCAGCTCACCCCCTTCATGCGACCCGCCGAATACTTCATGTTGCGCTTCGCGCTTGGTGCAAGCCTTGTCTGTCGTCCCGGCGTTGTTGGTATGATGCGAGGGTCTATCTAGTCATACAACTACGGCCATGCATGATAATGAGCACACACACACACCCTACCCTGAAAGCCTTGGAGAGAGGCCCGAAGTCAGGTACCACCATCATTTACGAGCCGATTTTTTTTTTTTTCGGTTTGAAGTAGTACGGGGGACCATAGTAAATAGGGCAGAATACTCTTAGAAAAAAGTAAATAGGACCAAACGTTCTTAGTAAAAATAGCGATATATATGTATGTTTTTATGCGTGTCGTAGGTCCTGTTTACTATGCCCCCCCGCAATACGACGTAAGATCTTCCCGGGGTGCCACAAACCAACGCTCGTAAACCAAACGCCTCACGATGGGAACACCCTGCCGGCGTGAGGCGTCACTATGCGCCCACACGGATTTTTTAGGCTAATTACCCGGAATTAGTGTGGGATCGTTTCCGTAGCGATGTGAGGGGAGACAAAAAAGTTTTACGGCAAACTATAGTCCCGTTTTGGGGGCAAACCACATAAATAAATGCTACCAGGTACCTGGTAAGTAATTTGCCCCCCCAGACCGGGACTGCGGTCTTAGAAGGGCTGAGCCATTGGTTACCCCAAAACTGAACCTACACTTGACTCCAAGCAATTTTACTCCCAAAACGTGACAGGGGCAGCCAGGGGTGAAGGGGGTTAAGGCCGGAGCGAGAACGAAATAACGAAGGGGTGACGGTACTCTTGGGCTCTTGTTGACATAGTCAGGCAGGCTCACATCACGTGCCCACGTTTTCTTCTTCCCCCAGTACAGCTTCCTCTCCTTCTCCTGCCGCGGTAGATCACCCAAAAGGCAGAGAGTTGCGCGAGGGGACGTCGAAAAAAAACACAGACAGGGCTTAGGATCACGTCTGGAATGTGGGGGTTTCTATGTACCTGGTGCGTTTTCGGCATCTATCTTCCGGGTACAACCTGCTCGAAATTTTCCGCAGGGGCGGCGTTTCTCAGCCCCAGGTGAGGTAAGGACCAACGGAGGGTGGATCTTCCGAATGACAAAGTGATCATGCATTTTTCGTACTGTAAAGTAACTATTTTGCTACTGTTTCTGAATGCTATCCAACTCTTCATTTCTTCGATTCCAACTTGTTTGTCCCGAGAGTGTAACTCTGTGGGCGTGTTCGAAAAGGGGATACTGGTGCTTGTACCCCCCCCCACGCCGCGCTTCGCGCTTAGCGCAAACAAGGACTGCCTGGTTGGTGAAAACCCGACGTGTTCCGTCCCGGAAATTTTGTAGGGATGCGAGGGTCTATGGTTGTACGACCACGGCCATGCATGGCTTGAGTAAATCCCACCCACCCCGAGCAAGCTGCTTCTTTATTAATATGCATCCTCGACCAAAGCTGTGATAACCTCGCGGGAAAGACGCGCCTGTCTCGATAACATTATGTCCTTATCGTCGCAATCTCCGCACGTCTCTCCCTCTCTTGGCCTTGAAATAGACATCCTCCCGTGGAGATATGCCCTAATTACTTGCGACCCCCAGTCGTAACGTCGGCATTTGTTTTTTCGGGGGGGAGGGACCCAGATACCACGATCAGCACCCTCTCCCCCAAAACAAAATGCGATCATATTATATATGACCCGTCTGATAAAAGGGCGAGCGCACTGCAGCACGAGTGTTCCATGCCATAGCACATCGTGCTTTGGGGGTGTTGCACAGCTCCTCGCGGCGTAGTTCCGGCACGTGCTAAAATTTATCAAACCCCTCTTGCGTAGGTAGCTTGCCAGGCCTGGACGAAACTCCAGCCATAACTGCTGCTCTGTCTATGTCTTGCCACCCGAGCTTCAGTCCGGCGCCACGGTCTCGAGGTGGCATATTGGCGTCTTGTTCATCGCAGCAACTCCTAGTTCAACATCATTGCCCACGTACCTGGTACCTGCGGAAGGCATTGGCACCTGGTAACACTACTATTACGGGGGATCATAGTTAAGAGGACCTATGGTATACATAAAAAACCTACCAGGTATATGTTTATCCATTTTTACTAACAATATTTGGTCCTGTTAACTATGGCCTCCCGTAATATTAATTCAAGTATTAATAATAGGACAGTTCCTGCGTCTTTTACAGCAGTACCTGCAACGTCTTTGACCATTCCCGTAGGAAAACAACAAACATGGAAACCCCGGGGAAACCAAAACAGGGAAGCCACTACTGTGCTGGGGTGCACGAAGTCTACCTCCTTCGCCTTCGTAGTCATCGGGGGGGCTTTCCCTCTCCTTCCCGCGTTTCAAGTAAAGCCTCCTCCTGCGAGGCGTTAAGCTGGAGAATAAAAATTACGTCGAAAAAACTAAAACAATGGTGGCACAACCGAAACTCACAGCGAGGCGGGGGGGGTCGACCTGGGGTACCAGACGGCGAACTGGGCGAGTCTGCCGTCCCTACTACTGTAGTTCCCGCCTGTCTTTCCGGTTTCCACTAAAAATGGCTTGCCTCCCCTAAGCCCCAAGAACGACGGGTGGCGCGGGGTTTGCTATTGATAAATGTAGCCGACGCTTTGAATCGTCACCTGCTTCGTCCCCCTTTCGAGCATTCACGCCACACAGGCAAGACTAGCACCTATTACGGGGGACCATAGTTAACAGGACCTATGGTACACATAAAAAACTATATGTTTAACCATTTTTACTAACAATATTTGGTCCTGTTAACTATGGCCCCCCGTAAAAGTAGTAGGCCTCTTGGTGTTGATGCTTTTTTTCGGGGAGGGAAGGTTTTTGAGAGATCAACGTTGAAGCTCACCATGCTAAACATCGTCGGGTGGAAAACATACTAGTACAAAAGTGATGATGATAATAACAATAACAACAATAATAATAATAAAAATATATAAATAAATAATAATAATAATAATAAAAATAATAATATTAGCCGCAATAGTAATAATAAACAACAAATAGCACTAGCTTGGGAACTCACAGCTAAGTTGGGATCGACCGGTGCCACCAGACGACGCATTGACGGTCTGCCACCCCGGCCACCTCCCGCCTCCCCTTCTTCCTCCTTCAAGCAAGACAGAGGGTCCTCGTCGGGCTCCACGACGTCGAAATCACCAATCAGCCCTCCAACCGTCTGGGGCCGAGCGCGGTCCTCGTCGCTTGGTTGTTGCCGCAATTCTTGGATGACTCGTTGTGTCGTCTCTGGCATTGTGTCTTGCCTGGTTTCTCGAGTCGTTTCTTTCTTGGGTTCTTTGTATTGACTATTGCCTTGGTTACTTTGCCTTGTTCCTTGTGTTGTTTCTTGCGGTATTTCTTGCCTGGATTCTTGCCTTGGCCCTTGGCGGCGTGGTTCTTGCGCTGATTCTTGTTTTTTTTTTCGCTGTTCTTCAGCCACACCGTCCTTGTAAACCGGGACGAAAAACAGGGGCCGGTTTAGGTTTCGCCAACATATGCTGATGCAGTGAAGCTCCACAATGAACGCGAAGCGTACTCCCAAGCCAGGTACATCGTCACGTTTGCTCGACAGCGCAGCACAACCGCAGCAGCGTCTTCCATAGCGCATCGGCCCGACTGCTCGAGTCGCGGCCCAACAACAGCATGCTACCCACAAAAGCATCGGCCCTGTTGCTCGCATCGAAGCACAACAACAGTACTATCGCCAAAAACCCGTGCAATATTGTTTTGTCACCTGTATCCGTTTACCAACCCTGTAAAACTCGATGACACCCCCCCCTGATGGGGCCACCCACGGCTGTGACTTCGCTGCTTCAATATTTCCAACAAACGTGGGGACCCTAGGCGAGGTGCGACATAAATGCCGGCGGTCTCATGACTAAGTCAGCACGAGTGATGCTGCTCCCGTTGTTGTTCCCTACCTCTGCCTTCCCCGCTTCGCCTACAGAGCTTTCGATTTCCTTGAGCACGGCAAGCAGGGTCGATAGAGTGGCAAGCTTTCCCTCCAGGCCAGCATTTTCGGGATCCCTGGTGGAGAAGATGATATATCGACCACGATCGTTTCGTGCGGAGGTCAGCGCAGGGGTACTTCGAACGTCGACGTCGTTCGTGGTCGGGAACATAAACTTGAGTCGCGCGTGTGGCATGTGGGCCAGGATAGAACGAGAGGGAAGAATGTCATACCTTGGGAGATCAAGATACAGATATTCTTTTGACCATTTTATTTTTGCGATTTTTGACCAGCAAGGCGTCTCATGGCAACCACCATTATGTGCATGCTTCAAGTACACCGATAACACACAATAACGATGGTTTGGAGAAACCGTTGGGGGTGTGGAGGAAAATAGTCCGGGTGCGCCGCGGGTATCAATCTCGCCGACCCTGCCGATACCCGACGTATACCAGGCTCATCCCGTGGCCGATACCCTAGGGCATCGCACGCGACACAGCAGTACCGGAGAGCTTCACGACCGTAGACGGTTGGTTACCCACCAGTACTCGTAGCATAAAGAAGGGAACGAGCACCGCGAAAGACGATCACGCACGCACGTGGTGAGCGGAACAAGGATCGTTCGATTCCGCGCGCGACCGAACGGCATACTGTTAATACTGTTACGAGAGGTTAATAGAAACCCGAACCCACGACGTGCCCAATAAAACATGTATCCCCCAATGTTTACCTACCATGCCTCATTTGGCTCGAGCAACACCATGCAGTGATACGGTTCATCACCAAGCCGGAGACTGCACGCGTATCATGTGGTATGTGCCAGTGTATGTGCGGATGAGGTATCACCGATGAGGTAGGAGGCTCGGGAGGGGAGCCTGCCACTTAGTCCGAGAAAATGGTTGCGGGTCATTGTGTACGAGACCACTATTAATAAGAACTAAACCTAACCCTAACCCTAACCCTCATCCTAAGCCAACCAGACACAATCAACCACCCATTGGCTAGTATTATCAATAGCCCCTTATTTTTGCCTCGCACCGGTATGTACCGACCACTTTCTCGAGTAAGTTGTAAGCTCTGGTACCGAGGTTCTTACGTAGTCAGTGATGTACATATTGGTGTGACAATAATACGTAAATGCACCATTAACGGGGAACAGATAGATCAGGACCAAACGTAGTGTGCAAGCATAGGGGGATATGCGGTTTTTGAGTCACAATCGTGAGTTCTGATAGCTGCTACCCCCCGAAATAGTACGAGGTTAAATCAGGACCAAACATGGTTGTCAACATAGGGGGTGAGGCTGTAGACGACATTTTACTCGGCCTTTGTGCAGGACGGGTCGGCACCAAACAGGATGCGGGTCTTATTTGTCAAGGCTACGGTAGCCTTTCGGCCACCCGGATGTTTGAAAACAAACACACACACAACCAAAGCACGCGGCGGAACCGCGTGACTGCCCCTGCCGACCTCGAACCCCCCTAAGGGTTGGGGTTCGGGTTAGGTTTCGGGCGCTTGGGTTAGATTTCGGGTAAGGGTTCGGGTAAGGGTTCGGGTAAGGGTTAGGGTTGAGGATACGGTTAGGGTCGGGGTTGGGGTTTGGGTTCGGGTTCGGGTTGGGGTGAGGCCTGGGGTCGGGTTGGTCTGGGCCGACGTGCAAATATGAAATTGGCGACACAAGGTCTGCACGAAGTTTTGTGCTGACCAGTCCTGCACATAGCGGAAGCCATGTTATTTCGGCCAATCGTGGGTTCTGTTCACTCTTATCCACCATAAATACGGCAAATCTTCCGTCAACTCTCTTCTTCTTTTGTGGCATCACGCACCCCGAAGACGCAAATGCCGCCTCCCGAATCTTGGGAATGGCCTTGTCGACAGCTGCCTTCGTCCTGTGCAGGTCTCTGCTTTCTGTCGCAGCTTGGACCTGCCGCGGTATAGCGGGCCGATTCGTATCCGCCAGAGTACGAGAGCGCAGCCAAAAGGAAGAGGAGTGCGCGGGCGAGATAAAGTGCCTACAAGCGCTTCTCCGACAACGAACCGCACATACAACGCATACATGAGTCACTTGTATTACGAGTACGAGCATAGAGCGTGCGACCGACGTTGACGTGGATTTTTGGTCGGAGCCCAGTGTCGGATAGTTCAATCACCTCCTACAACACCAATTTTCACTCCGCGTCGCATGCTCGTCCACGGTGGGAATACGACGTACTCCGCGGCATAAAACACTGTATGCGAAAGAGAGGGTATCGTATACCGAAAAAACCGCGACACTGCTGCTGTCAGACCGACTCGTGCTCGCGTACTCGTATATGAAGGGTTACGGCAGAGTACTTTGTACGAAGTTCGGCCCAGTGTATACCGTAGCTACCACCGGTATACAGACAGTACCCCACCCAGGCCAAGAACCATCGCCCCCCCCTGCCACTCGTACATGTATAGCGGGGGTGGATTTAGGCCCTCTTCACGGCATAATAGCAGAAGCAGTGGTGGTGGCCGTCGCCTCATCATGCCGACGCACTCGGCAACCACCTGGGATTTCGGTATACGACGTAGATCTCAGCAGTATCATCGTGTACCGCACCTCAACGAACTGCAACGCAATGCGCCGCGCCGCGTCCATACGTGCGACATATTAGCCACGCCCACCGTCACTCATCATCAATCATCACCTTGGATAGACGTGTAGCCGCCGAGCCCACCGCCACCGAGGCCAGCGACATCCCCCGGGCTCCCGCATAGCTCTTATCCGCCGCGTCTGTTGCCTCGATCAGAGCGTCAAGCTCTTCCTCGAACTCCGACCACAGCAGCTCATCAGGAGACAGAATTGCCATTATTATCTGTAATACAGTAGATGGGGCGAGTACAGATGCTGTAGGACACCGTACGTACCTGGTATACATACACCACCAACGGATACTGCTGCTATTTCGGGGGGCCATAGTAAAAAGGACCAAATACTGTCACTAAAAATATGTAAATGTATAGGTGTTTGTATTTACCATAGGTCCTATTAACTTTGGCCCCCCGTAATACTAACCTTCGGCACATGCTCGCCGAGCTTTGCTCTGATCGGCGGTATGCCTACTATAATGGCACGTGCTCTGTTGATGACGGATGCTCTCAGTCAATCGAGCGATCTCTGCATTCGATGCACTTGGTACTTCTCGATGTTTCGACTTCTCGTTCCTCGTATCCTGTCTCCTGTGCATCCTGTCTCCTGCTCCTCGTATATATCACGACTCACGACAGACAGACAGCAGTTTTTTTTTTCCTGTTCTCTTTCGTTCTCTTTTGTGTCTCTTGTTTTCTAATTTATAGAATGTGTATGTCGTGCCTGTCGTATCCAGTACGAGGACATCTAAGATTGCATTTTGTCTTACTCTGTTTGGTATACCTTGTAGTGGAGAACACACGCACCATAGCACAGTACTCGTACTACTGATTGTTGTTGTACTATAGTGTCTCTCCGGCGTAGTTTTGTGACCACAGAGCTTGTTTGTGTCTTGTACCAGGGTATACATCTCTTCGTATTTGTTGATGCAATTAATAGTACCTAAACCGTCCTTATATTTTGGGTCAGAGTGGTATACTTCAGCTGTGTCAGCTGTGAGTTCGACTGAATAAATAGTTGGTACATACCACCGCCGTGGTACTCAACTTTGCAGGCTGCGTAATACGCCTACGAGTATTAAATAGTCTCTGTACCAGGTACGCCATTTTTACTGAATCTTACGAGTTCAGTTAGTTGTATGATAAGCCGTTCGCGCGTATTCTATGTGTAATTTCCTTGAAGAATCGCTACGAACAGCAGCAGCAGCAGCAGCAAAGGTTGTGTTGGATCAGAGATGTGGAGGGGTAGAAAGAACGTCACACACATCCCATGTTTTCTGTACCCTATCTATTACTAATCCTATCCTGTATCCTGAGAACCCTGCATCCTGAGAATCCTGCATCCTGTATCCTATATCCTGAAAATCCAGCATGCTGTACGTACCAACGTACCAGCTACTGCGCACTCGTACTCGTACGTGTAGCTGTACCATGTACACAGATAGTACAGCTGATACCTGATATCATATCCTGGATCCTGGACTGTTGGCGATGGCGGATAGTTTTGTTGCGGTTCGCGGATAAAGTATCCCCGCATTCCAAGGCCTCCCGTTTATCGGTACCCTACAACTCCCGAACTACGTTTTTTTGTTTCTTTTTCTCCCACATTTCACACATTTCACATTTTTCGCTTTTTCGTCCGAGGTTCCGAAATACGAACCCCAAACGTGCGTGTCATCACTCACCACCTTTCCTGACCAGCTGACTCAAAGCGAGCGAGGTGGGAATACTCTCGACTTAGGCGCAATCATGGCAGAGGGAAGATGGCTACCGTGGAAGGAGCAGAAGATGGACATCCGCCCATTCCCCGGTGAGAGAGGGTGCCTTTTTTTTCATCATGCCTCATGTCGCTCTGGCGGCCCTCTCTGTAGTCTAGATCTTTTCTGTTTTTCATTTTTTTTTTCCGACCTCCTTCGCGTTCGCGGGCTTGGCTGGCTGTCTTGCCTCCGAAGGCTGGTACTGCGGTGCTCGGATAGACAGGTAGGCCAGTAGGCCTTTAGCCACTGGTAGTTTTCAATCGGCTGGTCCATTCTCTGGGCGGAAGTTGTGGAGGAGATTGGAGCGCTTGTTTTAACAACTTATATAAAGACGCTGCTGCTGCTGTGTGTTTTTCTGACGATGGGCTACGCATCACAGAGACAGCAGAGGCGAGGGAGTTGAGTTTAAAGTTTTGAATCGACCTCTCGCATCCCCTGGGGGCATCTTCCAGCTGGCTCATGAGACCGTGCGCACCATCTTGCAGGCTTCATCCCGCATCTCCCGTAGCCTGACCCAGCACGACGCGTGCCAGCGCTTCTCCCGCCTGTGTGCGTGATAGCATCGTTGCGTTGCTCTACCGGCCACCTCGATCGCCATCCTCCCCGTCCCACCAACACAAGGATGTATGTGTTGTTTGTTTGTTCCTCGGGCTTTCCGTCGGGTTATTTTCCGTATACATCCACCCGCATACCGCCGCGTTGGCAATCACGGCACGTACCGTACTCGTACATGGTGCGTGGGGAAGAGGGGAGAGGAACGCCACCTATGCGACCCCGGATTTTTGCGTTACTGCAGGAGAGCCGGGGAGTAGCATATCATAGGGCGAGGATAATTACATGGGATGGGAGCAACAATTTTTTTTATACCAGTAGGAAACAAATAAACCGCATGCTCCCGGCCCCCTATCAGCATCGTTGACGTAAAAATAATGATCGTTTCGATATCCATGTTAATATCAGATCGTTCCTTCTATTTGCGGACAAATTATACCACAAAATTATACCATGCGAGTATGAACCATGAACCATGAACCGTGAACCATGACACCGAACCGTGACCCGTAACCTATTTTGAGTTTTGCCGCCCCACGAGTAGTCCAGGAGTAGTCTGTGAGTGGGTGACCAAAGATAACAATATCGTAATATTTTGAGAGCAGGGGAGTTTCGACATTTCGCGATTTCATTCCTCCCTGTAAGGCGGCACGTTTCCACGCTTCTTCCGCCACTTTTAGAACTGCAGTCCCGTTTTGGGGACAAACCAGTCAAATTCCAAGTAGTTTGTCCCCAAAATGGCACTGCGGTTCTAAAAGGGTTAATAGCGACGATGATGGCCCCTGACTGACCATGGGACTCATGGGTGCTGTGGGTGCTGTAACGGATCGCAACGCCGCAATTGAATTTATGTCGACTGCCGTGACTCAGAACAGCAGTCTTCGAATTCGTATGTACGTCGTAGTGAGGAGGGGCGGGGCAACGAGCAGTTGCGGGAAGGGGCAGGGCAACGAGCAGTTGCGCCGCCCCTCGTGACTTGTGACTTGTGACTTGTGACTATTACGGGGGACCACAGTTAAGAGGACCTATGGTGTACATACAAACCTATACATTTAACCATTTTTACGAACAATATTGGGTCCTATTAACTATGGTCCCCCGTAATATCTGACTACCAGGTATCTGTTGCTCGCTGGCTGTTCGAGAGACTGCTCCACTGCTGCTGCTGCTGCTGTTGCTGCTGTTGCTGCCATGTTCTGTCCCACCTGTGATACACTGCTGCTACTGTACATACTGGAGGCATTTATGTTTCGGACGGAATTATGGACTCAAATCAGAGCCCCCCCCCCCCCTTCCCGATAACCCCCGCACCCCACCGCCCCATTCGCCTCCTCAATCAATTCGACGTTGAGTGCTATAAGAAGTACCTGGTATTGCTGTGCACTGGTACGGCGTATTTTATTTACATAGGCCGCCTTGTTGGCTTGTCGACCTATCTTATCCCAACGAACGCCATTCATTCCGTGTAGATGAAAGAAATTGATCAGCGGAAAGCGCGAGAGCGTGAGTTAGCTACATTCGATGAAAACCGACTAGCAGTGTGGGAATGCTGAACCCTATGCGCGACAAAAAATAAAGGCAAGTACCGGGGGGGAGAAGGGTGGGGACACCTGTGACCACGGCTTGTCCAGAAGGTCGTCGAGGGTAAAACCTCCTGTTACACGAGCTAGGCTGGAAAGTAACAGTAATGGTAATAAAGAAAAAAGAAAAAAAAGATATCTCAGTGGTGGTTGCCCCCAGATAGTGGATCTTCCCAAGGTAGGCTATTCACGCACTCTGATTGGCTAAGGGGTGTTTTGTGAGGCGGCCCAACCAACACACCCTGGTAGAGTTTTTCCGAGCCACAGCATCCCGAGCCGGCCGAATCAACCTACAAGCCACAACATCCAAGCACATTCACTATTAATATCAGGGTGCAACCACGGCTAATATGTCTACGAACAGATACAAACAGCACACGTGTAAATACGTACTCTGTACGTCGTAGCCTCTACCAGGTACAACCCCTTTAGAACCGCAGTCCCGTTTTGGGGACAAACTACTCGGAATTTGACTGGTTTGTTCCCAAAAACGGGACTGCGGTTCTAAAAGGGTTAAAAGAGTACCACCTTGCGTCTAATCGAGGTGGTACAGCAGGGAACAGCAGGGTTACACAGTCAGAGCAGTACAGCAGGTACGAACTGGTCCTGTACCCCCCCACTACTATTCACAGTATCCACCTGCCCACACGGCTATGAATACCATCTGTCTGCCGTCAGCCACCAGCCGCCGCCGCTTGTTGTTCCTATTATTCTTGCTATTACTAATAGTAAACCTTTCCCGGAATACGGCTGACTGATTGATGCCCGTTTTTTTTTTGGCGGAAAAACGGCACAAATCCCACGCCGACCTCGAGCCCCGCAAAGGGTCGGAGATAGGTTAGGGTTGCGGCCTGGGCTGGGGTCCGATCGGCCTGTGCCCACGTGCAATACTGAAATTAGCCACACACAGACGTCCGTTCGTCACAACAATTTGGTTGCATGTCTTAATACACCCGTCCTGCATTAAGAGCGCGTCCGATAGAGGAGGCGTTCGTACGGTATGGAGGCCGCGTAGCCGGTTATTCTCATCCGCCTTCTCCTCGGTTGGAGGCGGCACAGCGTCCACCCTCCTTGCCGCCGCTGACAATTTCAACGAACATCGAACTGGACTTTCCCGATAGTTGTCGCCACCTGTGGCCGCCCTCTGTCGGGACCGATGCGAAATTGTGTAAGTATCATCATTGGCCAGAAGAATCTTCCAGGAATGTTCCTCCCAGTGTAGGGTCTGTAGGGTTAACCCTTTTAGGATCGCAGTCGCGTTTTGGGGAAAAATTACTTGGGATTTGAGGAGCTTGTCCCCACAACGGGACTGCGGTTCTAAAGGGGCTAAGGCCTCCCTCGGCGGAGCGACCGCTCGAGGATCCATGATCTATGGCAGATGATACATGTGTTGTGTTCCTCGCATTAAACCGTCCTTTTCACCCGTTGACATCCATGACACCCAGTCTCCGTGCCGATTCTTCATCCTAGAGAGATACCAGGTAGGTACCAGCTCTGTTGGGGTATGTGGTCACAACATTTCGACCGCGAGGCTGGTACGACTACCGGTCGTGCTATTACGGGGGGGCCGTAGTAAATAGGACCAAATGTTGTTGGTAAAAATGGGTAAATATATACCTGGTAGGTTTTTGTGTGCACCGTAGGTCCTACTTACTATGGTTCCCCGTAATAGGAGCCGACCACTTCGTAAAAAAAAATAATGGTTGAGTGTCGCTCGTGTACGTACGAGACGAAAACTACCGCTGGAGTAATTGGCGGAAATGACGCGCGACCTCAGCACCTGCAGGAGAAAACTGCCGCTGGAGTAATTGGTGGAAATGACGCGCGACCTTAGCACCTGCAGGAGACTAGTTCTGCGATGCATCAAGCTGGGCGGATACTGATTGTTGTTCTGAACCCACGCCAACGAACATCTACGTACGTACGCGGTCGTTTGGGTTCATTCTTTCAAGAAAAAAATCTGCGGCAACAGCAGCAGCATCAGCAGTAGGGCACACGAGGCCAGGGTCAGCGTCTCTGTACGCTCGGCTTGTGGGTCTAACCCTTGGGCCCTTTAATAGCGTGCTCGATTTGCTGCGTGTTTCCTGGTTCCCAACTCGAAAGTCGGCATCATTTGAAAACGAATCACCTACACCTGACCAAAAGCAGGAGCTTCTCGTAGAAGGTGCCACCACTGCTACTGCTGTTCTACGACATCTACGGCAGGGCTTCTCTTGCTTCTCTGTCCCATGATCAGTAGTAGGAGGGCGGACCTGACAGTAGCACCTGCAGCATGTCTTGGGGACACGGCCTGAGCGCTGCAACATGCTGTGGGCAGACTCTTTCCGCCCACGAGTACTTGTGGAGTTTGGGTTTCGTCCGGTAGAACTAGCAAAAAAAAACGTTATTGTGACATTTTTCGTTTCTGTTTTTTTTTCAGACTATGGTCCAGCCATGTGCCTACACACGTTGTCGCACCCAGCTCGACCAACTCTGAATGACTTACAACGGCGCCAACACGAGAAGGCTTCGTTATGTTAGTGTGTGCTTGCACTGAGCCCGCCGCGACTGGCATTGGTGCTGTGTGCGTTGAGCGCGGTGGACAAACATAGCCGAAACAAATATTGAATCACACACACACACTCACAGGGAAAATAAAAACAAGTCGTCCTCGTCCTTTCCTTCGATCCGTAAATGAAGAAGGCTTCTCGACCCTTGGAAAAAAAGCAATAAAAAAAGGCTCGCGCTTTGCCCTCGCGCGCCTCATTGTAAATAACCCTAACCCCAACCTTAACCCCTTTAGAACTCCAGTCCCGTTTTGGGGACAAGGCACTCAAATTCCAAGTAATTTGTCCCCAATTGTCCCCAAAACGGGACTGCAGTCCTAAGAGGGCTAATCTAATCACACCCAATCAACCATTGGTTATCATGGGTCCCTTCGTAACTGTGCCAACCATTTTATCGAATACGTGGTATGTAGGCGGTGCCGTTCAAGGCAGGTTCGAAGCACCACGTGTCCCAAAAGTACCTGGTATCACGGTACCACGTACGCCACGATGCACCCCCCACGCACGGCGGTGGTTGATTGTTTTGCTACTAACCGGCTGATAGCTGTATTCAGCGTATGTAGCGGGTAAGCTAACATTTCGTGGCCTGAATGAAGGCACTACTGCTGCTATTTGGCCAAGCACTTCCGGTATGTTGTTGTTGTTGTTGTTGTTGTTGTTGTTGTTGTTGTTGTTGTTGTTGTTGTTGTTGTTGTTATTGTTGTTGTTTGTGTTGTCTTCACATTACTTCCTCTATGTACACAGATATTTCATAGGTACAGGCCCGGCTCCGTCCAATACCGACTCCGACTCCATCAAGGCTGCTGTGATACTCTCACAGCAGTTAACGAAAACATTTGCTTCGTTCAAGGTTCAAGCAGCCATTTTTTTCCAATTATCAACAGATACAGGTCTATCATACCTGGTATTTATGTGAAAACGTACAAGGTACGTAGTTCGGTATCATCACTCGTTTTCCCGAGGTATGTCTTTGCTGGGTGGAAAGGACGAGTTCATGTGAAGACAACACACGTTGTATACTGCGGTGTGTCGTCAGTCGGATATTCAGTAAATGGCACGTAAAAACGAGGCCACTACGTACCGTACGTACTCTGGATTTGTTTTTGTTTTTTCCTTTTGTTTTATTCTTTTTACTTCTGTCTTCTCTCTTTCACAGGATTTGTATTCAGTGCCTGTCGTATCCCAGTACGGCATGGCATTGCGTTGTCTGCTCTGCTTACTGCGTAACAATCAAGTATCTCTGTGATGTAGTTTTGTGACCACATAACTTGTATCCCTCTAGGATTGAAGAGTCGGCACGGACACTGGTTGCGCTGGATGTCGACGGGTAGAAAAGAGCGGTTTAACGTGAGGAACACACGCACCGGTACCTATCATACGAGTACCCCGGGCAATTAGACGCGGCCTACACAGCAGCGCATCGTCGCCCACATGTTTCGGGTAGCATGGAAACCTATGCCCAAGGTGCAGCCAAACACCTTCTTCGCTTCCGAGCATCCCTCGAGACGATGCACCGCAGTGAAGGTGCTTGGCTGCCCCTTTGGTGACCTTAGCTCCCTATGATGCCGAAAAGGGGAGAGCACGGCAGTGAAGGTCTCTGACTGCACTTCGGGCGAGGTACAGTCGTTGCCCATGCTACCGAAGCATGTGGAGGACGAGGTAGGTCGCGTCTGCTTGCCCGGGGTGTAGCGGCCCCGTTTGTTTTTGTACCATGGTACGTTTTTTTGCTGGGATATCTCGACTAGCACTGCAGTAGTTACTGCTGCTGTATTAATAGTACGCGGTACTCGTACCAGTAGCTGTTGAGATTTTTGGGAGTTGATCATTTCAGGCTGTATTTCTGAACGATACTGTAATTAGAGTGGGACACGCACTACCCCGTCGTTACGTAATGATTCGAGCCTGGCCTTACGTCAGGCATGTCTTGAAAGTGATGTCGCATACCAGGGTACCTGGTACTCTATCACATGCCTCCGGCAGATGACGTGGCTGGCTATTCCATTCCGCAAATGAGTTGGGGTTTGACGTATGAGTCGCGCTTCCGAGCTAGAACTACCCTTGAAGTCTGAGATGAAGTTAACATATACCAGCCATGACGTACGATACCACCCGTCTCCTTGACGCTCAGATAGGTGGTTCCACCGAAGCACAGAAAATCACCCCCCGGTGATGAAAGGGAAGAAGTACAATAAGAAGGGCAAGCTCATCACGGGGGTACGTCAGATACCATCCCCTCCTGGGCCGATACGCCTTCCAAGCAATAAACGAAAATATCACCCCCGGGTGACCCACACTAAAATGCTGTACGTACTTCTGCTGTAGTTTCGATATTTTTTGGCAGCGCACACCATGGAGAACGACGACAACGTCGAACAGGCGCAGAGCTCTTCCGTGCGGGTGGCCCATTCCCGACAGCAGAACGCGGCTGTGGTCCCGGAGAAGCCAGCTGCCCCGGCACGGTGATCTGCTGGCGCGTCTGTAGCCACGAGGGGGGCGACGATCGCTTCGTGCTTCGTCCGTCCGCAGACCACACCTGCTGCACCTGCGCCACAAGTTCCGGCAGCGGCGCTGGACAAGCCGGCCGCGGCAACACGCGCCCGCCGCCAGCCACTAGTGTCTGCGGTCCCGGCGCAGCTCGTCGCGCCTCAAGCCCCGGCCTCGGCAGCGCCGACCCCCCCCCCGGCAGCGGCAGTAGCAGCAGCAGCAGCAGCAGCAGCAGCAGCGCCAGGCCAACTGAACGCAGCAGCGGCCGCCCCCCCTCGCTGTCACCCCCCTGCGGCCGGACTGGTTTTACCACGTGTGCCAAATACTATCGATTGTACTCCTACAACCCCCCCGCCGTTTCAACCCTCGGTGGTAGATGTTGCAAAAAAATCTATTAATGTTACGGGGGACCATAGTTAATAGGACCCAATATTGTTGGTAAGAATGGTTAAATGTATAGGTTTTTATGTATACCATAGGTCCTATTAACTATGGTCCTCCGTAATATTTATATATGGTGTCCGGGATCACCGGGGAACGTTAAACCACCGCGGGGGGTTATTAAAAAATATTAATCAAAAACGCAATTTAGGATTTATATTCCCACGGGGGGGGTTTCTCATGTCGCACCAATGTGTCCCAAAATGCGAGGAGCATGTTTGTATTGATGTTTCATCCAAAGGTCACTTAATTTTCCGGACAAGGGGGGTATACGGCGGTATCACGTACCAGGCACCGTGGGGTAGCTTGTAGTCCCTCCGGCCAGGATGCTACGTGAGGGTGTTGGTCTTCTTTTTCTTTTTTTTTTTCAGGTTTCACGTGCGTTCGCGTCGCATTCACCGCGGCATGTACCTTCTATGGCATGGTGTCACTACAGAGTTAGTATCTTCAATAGAAGGATAAGTTAGCCGATCGACGAGGCAGTTAACAGATTGGATGGCAGTAGCAGTGCCAGTTGCCTCTCTGTTGTTATTTACGGGGGACCATAGTTAATAGGACGTATGGTATACACAAAAAACCTATATATCTAACCATTTTTACTAACAATATTTGGTCCTATTAACTATGGTCCCCCGTAGTAGTGCCGGTAGACAGTGTATGCGCCAGGCGACAATACCGGCTCTACTCCGCATACTATCTATGCCAAGCGATTCCACAGGCACTATACGGAGCAGCCGGCACTATCCACTGCCGTGTTTATAGATGCCTCCACAGCAACCTCTCTCCTCTCACACATTGCACACGCTCCTTTTTGCGCCGGACAACGTCAGTTCCCTCCCCCCCCCCGCCAATGATGGCAGTGTATATCACACAACAGCTTGGGAAACGATGAGTTTCGTGGAAACCTTCGATTTCTCCGCTTACTTTTTTTTTTTTTTCCGGGATTTTTCTTTTTCGTTGTGTGCGTACCAGTATACCAGTATACTGCGTGTATAGCTATTTCTTAACTGGTGTGGTCCTACGGGCAATTGTACATACTTTTCAGGTATACTTTTGACATACGAGTATGCAAATGCGGCACGTACGAGTAGGTGCTCCAACTATTTAACAGGGAATTTCCCAAAATTAGGAATTTCTGAAATTGCCCAACTTACGTTGTACCCATGGATGGTACTCTTTTTTACCGTTTTCTATGTATAATCTTTTGTACCAGGTATGCATTTATGGTACTTCTTTACTGTGCGTCGGAACGCCCTTGCTGTTGCAGTGGTGTGTTGGTGTGTAAATAACGTGGAAAAAGCTTGATGTGATGTTGTTCTACAGTTGTTCTACAGCAGTAGTAATTGTCTGTGCAATAATGTGGCGACTACGCAGGGCATTCGCTTGGGATGCGCCAGCCACACAGAGCACTACGTACAATACCCAGTAGAAACTACGAGGTCCATTCGAGCGCGCGCCTGGTGTGGAGTTGCGAGTTACGATAAGCGTTGAATGGACATGTCTTGATAACCGTTGACAAAGTGTTCTAGATACGGCGGTAGGTCTTGCTGCTGACCTCGCTCGATTTACTCGTAGATTTTCGTATACAACTGTCGACACGTCATGGGTGATGATTCGAACGACGTGTCAGTCTATGCTGGTCATATTTCGAGTTTATTAACTCGTTTGGGCTGGTCGGTGTCACTTGTCAGGTTACTCGCCACGGTTCGTTGGTTGGCCAATCTTTCTTCAGCTACCACGAGTTTAATTACTATTTTATGTTTTTTCCTGGTAGCTTTTTCAAGGCTCTTTTGTTTCTTGCTTTTGTTTCTTTCTTTTCTGTTTCTCGTTTTCGCCCGGTCGCTACGTAGCTGCCCCTTTTATTGCCCCTTTTCAGCCTGCGACAGCCTTTGGGCTTTCAAGTCAACCACAAACCCGAAGGGGAACCTTGTATATGTTTGTAGTCTCGTGTACGCGGGTACCAACCCTGATTGTGGGGGTAATACCCGGGTACATACCCGGGTATTTACCAGGGTATCCAGAGCACATTCCCCACTACACACCGTTGCGTAATTCACACCGATTTTTTAAGACGCATGTGGTGTGCAGGCGTGGCCGTCACCCCGCCCCCCCGTTCGCTCTGCTGTCTGCACTCAACGTGGTATACCGTGACGAACAGACTACAAGGAGCTGGCCAAGCCTTTGAAGCCGCCACCCCACGGGCTGGAGTGGCGGCGTTTGCCGGACGGGGCGTGGGAGTTGAGAACCGTGAGGAAGGCATCCCTAGTCGTGCAAAATGAGGCGGCGATAGAGGAGGAGGAAGAAGCGACAGACCCAGGTGAGGGTTGGAGGTTAAGGCTAGGGTTTAGGGTGTGGGGGATGTCAGGTGTAAGGTAAAAGGTTTAGGTTAAGGCTAAAGCTCAAGTCATGGTGAATGCTTAGGTTATGAGTAGGAGTAAGGTTGGTAAATATACAGATACACCTAGGAAGGCTTAGGTTACAGGTGATGCTGAGGTTAGGTTTAATGTAATGCGTAAGGTCGAGTCTTGGGGCTGTGGTTATGGCTAAGGTTTTCGGCTAGGTACAAGGTTGTGGTTTAAGGCTGAAATTATGGTTAAGGCTAAGATCATGGTGGAGGCTATGGTTTAGACTAAGGTCAGGCTAATGGTGAGACTACAGTCAAGGTTCCGGGTGTGGTCAAGGTCAAGACTGTGGTCAAGGCTGTACGTTTTGTAGCTTAACACAATGTTTTGGTGTGAGGGTGACATTGTGCTTTAAGGTTATGGCTACGGCTATGGTCAAGGTTAGGGTTTAGGCTGAGGTTTTAGTTACGGCTAATACTCGTAGCAAGGTTATGCTTATGGTCATGGCTGAGGTTGCAGTCAAGGTTGTGGTTGTAGTCAAGGCTGTGGGTGTGACAATACGGTTTAAACCCGACGTGCTCCGTCCCGGCGTTGTAGGGATGCGAGGGTCTATCGGCATACCGCTGAGGCCATGCATGATATGGAGTACCCTCCCTGCCTCAACCACCTCCTCTCCCTCGCTGCATGAACACAACCGTTTTTTTACTTACCGACGTGCTCGGCCTTTTTACGCTCAACGTTTTCCACATTTTTTTTTTGTTTCCGGCGTTCTATAGACGCCCCGAAGAAAATCCACGTTCCAGAGTTCCTGGAGCACATAGTAATGCCCGAGGACACGCTGACCGGCATCTGCATGCGATACAAGGTGCGCCATGGTTTTTGTTTTTTTTATTTGCGCGATAAACTACTTGGAAATGGTTTGAGATGGGATCGGATGGGGTCTAACCTTACCCGACCCGACTCAACCCGACCCGACCCGTGAGATGTCGAAATATCTCCTGACCCGACCCAACCCGACCCGACCCGACCCGACCCGACCCGACCCGACCCGACCCGTGACTTTCTAAAGACAAGCCAACCCATCAACCGCCCTGACTCGCGTTTTGGGAACCATGCCTCGGGATCTTTGGTGGGATGTTTTTTTTTCATCCCTTAAGAAATGCATTCCGAGATTTTGTGTGGGATTTTGTGTGGGATTTTTTTTTTCGGTCCTTTATGACTGCGCACACATTTTTTTGGGAGGAAAATTACTTGAAGTGTGGGGTGTTTTTTTTTCTGGCCCTGAAAGGGTGGAGGAAAAATTGATAAAAGAGGCGTTCTACGATACAGGTTCACCCTAAATTTTCTGAGGCTCCTCACTTGAGCTTAACCCCTTTAGGACCGCAGTCCCGTTTTGGGGACAAACTACTTGAAATTTGAGTGGTTTGTCCCCAAAATGGGACTGTAGTTCTAAAAGGGTTAAGGGGCTCCATACCTGACCCCAAGGGGCTCCATACCTCATCCGTAAGCTGACTTCAGCCAAAATCAAATTGCATCCCGATGAATAATACCATGGCCCAAGCATACCAAAAAGCCATTTTTCGAAACAAGATTGGCATTATCCCGACGTTTTTGGGTTAGTGAGCCCCGTCATTCAGAAACAAAACCAGCGGAAATGCGCCACCTCTATATCGTTGAACGTTTCAAAAAAAAAAAAAAAAAAGTTCAACAAGGAAGTCTTTTTTGTTGTTGCAAAGAAGGGAGGGACCGTCGGTTAACAGGACCGAGGGTATACATAAAAACCTACATGTTTAACCATTTTTACTAACAACATTTGGTCCTGTTAACTATGGCCTCCCGTAATATTAATTCAAGTAGCTAGTCACTATTAATCTATTATTACGGGGGACCATAGTTAACAGGACCTATGGTATACATAAAAACCTATATGTTTAACCATTTTTACTAACAATATTTGGTCCTGTTAACTATGGCCCCCCGTAATATTAATTCAAGTAGCTAGTCACTATTAATCTATTATTACGGGGGACCATAGTTAACAGGACCTATGGTATACGTAAAAACCTATATGTTTAACCATTTTTACTAACAATATTTGGTCCTGTTAACTATGGCCCCCCGTAATATTAATTCAAGTAGCTAGTCACTATTAATCTATTATTACGGGGGACCATAGTTAACAGGACCTATGGTATACATAAAAACCTATATGTGTAACCATTTTTACTAACAATATTTGGTCCTGTTAACTATGCCCCCCCGTAACAGCAAAAACTGAAACAATAAGCGGTGCGGAGGAGCGGCGTAGTAAACAATCTTGATGTTGGAGGCTTGGTTGGTTTATAGCGCTACGTTTACGTAAACGGGAACACCGTTTTTTTATTGGTACAGGTTCGGAACGGTCCGTAAATTCGTTGGGACGAAAAAGCGTGGTAGCGGATAGGGTACACCTGCGTAAGATTTGTTGGATAGAGGTAGCAGGTGGTGGGGGCTGATTCGAGGCGAGTTTGACTAGGGAAGAAATTGCTGGACTCTTGTCGTGTTGAAAATTGAAGGCGCGCACCGTAGTAGGTACTGACTGCTGTATGTGACTGACCCCGGATCTGAGAGACGACTATTACGGGGGACCGTAGCAAATAGGACCAAATATTGTGAGTAAAAACAGCGAAATATGTAGGTTTTTTGTGCGTTCCGTAGGCCCTATTTAATTTGGTGCCCCGTAATAGGGAGGGAGCAGGGGACAGCAGGGCGAACGTAGCATTTTTAAGGCAATGGGGGGGGAAAAAAGAAGAAGAAAAGGCGAATACTCGGCGATACCCTGGGTATGGTTTGTTGATTTCGTTGCTATCCGGGTGACAACCGTCGCAATACGTCGCAGTCCCGAGTCTTCTCTTGTTTTTTGTTTTTTTTGTTTTTTTTTGTTTTTTTTTGCTTGTTTATGTGCTTGCTTTGCTTGTTTGTTTGCTTGCCTGCTTGTTTGCTTGTTTGCTTGCTTGCTTGCTTGTTTGCTTGCTTGTTTGCTTGCTTGTTTGCTTGCTTCTTCGCTTGCGTTCTTGCTTGCGATAGTAGGCGCCACAGTATCAATAGCAGCAGCCACTAGACAAGAATAAACGGAAGATCAACACGTCTGGCATTGAATTGCCAGGTCAAGGCTCGCGAGGTGCGGCGGCGACTGAACGGTCTGGTGCAACAGTAGCAGTGGCAGCAGCAGCAGCAGCAGCAGCAGCGAAGACGACAGCCAGTGGCAGTATCACAGCAACAACATAACCATGGTCACAACTGCAGTCGGTTAAAGCTATGACGAGAGCCTAAAGAGCAGCATGAGCGGCAGTTGTAACAACACCAAGCACGGCGACGGCGACTGAACAGTAACACTATTGGTAGCAGCAACAGCAGCATCAACAGCAGTACAGACAGCGATAATAGTGGGAATAAGAGCCACAGAACGATCACAGCGACAGCAGAAAGACCACCACAGCCGAAGATTACATCGCCACGCGAAGGCGTCTGAACGGCTTCGTGTCCCAGCAGCCATCGCGATGACAAACCACAAATAAAAGTCGATATGGCAGTCACAAGAACAACTACGGTACCAAAATAACAGCCGTAATAAGAGTCACTAAAACAGCGATGGGACCATTGAATCAACATTCGAATTGCTGTCGTCAGGTTAAGGATCGCGAGGTGCGGCGCCTGAACGGTTTCGTGGGAAACCACTTCCGGATGTGCGACTCCCTGATCGTCCCCAACAGATTCGCTGCAGGCCAAGAGGTGAGCACGCAGTCAGACAGCACGTGGGTGATTTCCTCGGCTTTGTATGTAGACAGCGCGCCCGCCCTTTCGTTGTATGCGCTGTATGAGTTGTATGCGCTGTAGGATTTGTATGCGCTGTAGGATTTGTATGACATGTTTTGATGAGTTTCGACGTAATTCTCGATCTCACAGCTGATGTTTTTTTTTTTTCTCAACATGGTGTGCTCTGCGGGAGCTGTATCATCTATCTGGACTGTATGTGGTGTATGAGCGCCGGGAGCTTTATTGGGTTTTAGTTGAGCTGTAGATGGCGACCGCACGGTTTTGAGGGCAGGGTTGCTAGCGCGCTGGCCTAAGCGTGCGTGCGGCGTTGTGTGACGGCCTGCGGCCTAGCGTCCGGCGTAGCGTATGCCAGGTACCTGGGATTATTGCCTTTTAGGAGGCTTTTCGGTTTCCTACGGAACTAGGGTTAGACTCAAATCAGAGGCGGTGTCTCAGCCTCCGCCAGTCCACCCGCGCCACGCTCCTCCCCTCCCATCTCCCATCTCCTATCCGGGATGCGAGGGTCTATGGTCATAGGACTACGGCCAGGCATGAGATCGAGTACATCTCTCCTATCGAGTACCCCCCCCCCCCCCCCCCCCCCCACCTCCACCGCCTACCTAGAAGTCGTACCACGCATGTATTTGGTATGCTCATTTCACCTTTGTTTGAGGTGTGAGGTGTACCCCGCCCGTGCCTTGAGTAGTGTGTGTTTTGTTTCCTGGGGTATTTTTCATCTCCAGGGCGCTGCGCTGTTGGACTGTTAGGGCTCCCGTCACAAGACGACGGAGTCGTGGAGTAAGCAGTATTAATATTACGGGGGACCATAGTTAACAGGACCTATGGTATACATAAAAACCTATATGTTTAACCATTTTTACTAACAACATTTGGTCCTGTTAACTGTGGCCCCCCGTAATAGTATAACAGAGTGTTGTAGGCATGTTGTATTACGGAGTCATGTTGTCTTACGGGGGACCATAGTTAGTACGATCAAATATTGTCGGTAAAAATGGTCAAATATACCTGGTATAGGTTTTTATGTATACCGTAGGTCCTATTGACTATGCCCCCCCCGTAACAGTCGGAACTATATTCGGGGACAGAGTTGTGTGTTATGTTGTAATCGGAACCATATTCGGGGACAGAGTGGTATGTTGCAGTCGGAACTACAGTATACTCGGGGACAGAGTGGTGTAGTCATGCTGTGTTCGGAATTGTATGCGGGGACAGAGTGGTGTAGTCATGCTGTGTTCGGAATTGTATGCGGGGACAGAGTGTAGTCATGCTGTGTTCGGAATTGTATGCGGGGACAGAGTGGTGTAGTCATGCTGTGTTCGGAATTGTATGCGGGGACAGAGTGGTGTAGTCATGCTGTGTTCGGAATTGTATGCGGGGACAGAGTGGCGTGTTACAAGTGAGCTGTAACGGGGACTCAATTCGGGGACAGCGTGGTGTGTTATGTTGTAATCGGAACTATGTTCGGGGACAGATTGGTATGTTGTATTCGGTACTACAGTATATTCGGGGACAGAGTGGTGTGTCATGTTGTAATCGGAACTAAATTCGGGGACCGAGTGGTGTGTTATGTTGTAATCGGAAATATATTCGGGGATAGAGTGATATGCTGTATTCCGAACTACAGTTAGTATATTCGGGAACAGAGCGGTATGTTGTCATCGGAACCCACACGATGGACCCTAAAATCAGGCGTTCCCCCCCCTACCACCCGGCCGGAAATATAGAGACCGTTCATACTCGATGGACCCTAAAATCAGGCATTCCCCCCCCTACCACCTGGCCGGAAATATAGAGACCGTTCATACATGAACATGAATACTAAGCGGTCTTTACATTTTGGTTCTCCCGTAAATTGACTGCGGATATGAGTTACGGCAGTGGTGTTACCTTTTGCTACTGAAAACAATATCCCCATACTATTCCCAAGTACGAGTAGTGTTTTTTTTTCCCCTCGTGACGCGCCGATTTTACCTGGTCTTACCTCTGCTAGGGCCTTGGACCGGTTGGTCTTGTAATGGGCCAGCTGTAATGCGACCCCCCCGCCCCCCCAAGAGGCAGTTACATAGTACTCCCATTGTTGTCTCTGGACATGCCTACACCGGAAATTAAATCAACTCATTGAAGCTGTAATCCATATTAAAGTCCGCCTCATGAACGGTTCTTAGTAGAATGCATGCGGCTGACCCTTCATGCGACTCGCCAAACACCTCACGGCGCTTCGCGCTTGGTGCAAGCAATGTCTGCCTGGTCGGTGAAAACCCGACATGCTCCGTCCCGGGATTGTAAGCATGCATGAAATCGAGTACACATCTCCTATCGAGTACACCCCCCCCCCCCCCCCCCCCCCCCCCCCCCCCCCCCCCCCGACCCTTACCATCCCCCCACCCAACCCCACTTTCTCCCACCACTACCGTTCAGCCTAAACAGGACACTATCGGGCAGCAGCCGCTCACCGAGCCCGAGCTGCTCCAGAGCTTTAGCGTGTCTTCTCGGCTGGGCACATCGGAGGCCAAGTACTATCTTGAGGCGAACAATTGGGACCTGACGAAGGCGCTCAAGGAATGGCGCGATGAAAAGACCTGGGAGTCTCAGCAGGTTTGTTGTTGTTGTTGTTGTTGTTGTTAGGAGGCGATATTGCTTTGGTTAATTGGGGTCGGGTGGGCCCGGTTGGGCTGGGGGGTATGGTAGGGTGGGTCGAGATAGGTTGGGTCGAGATAGGTTGGGTTGCGTTGGTTGGGTAGGGGTGAGGTGGGCTGGGTTGGGGGTAGGGTGGGATGCAGGGTAGAATGGGGTGTAATTGGAGTTGCGCTGGGTTGGGTTGGGCTGGGTTGGATTTGTCGTGGTCTGGAGGCGGACGTTTATACCTGTGACGGACGGCGGTCCAGAGTCAATGCACTAATCTACTATTTGGCTATTTGGCGGTGTGAGAGCTCCTGAAAAGGTGTAAGTGACCGCGTCTAATTCTAGCCTCTCGTGCCACATCTCTTCCACAACGAACGTCTTGGGGTTGTGTCGTTTTGGGTTGGGTTGGGATGGGTTTGGTTGTGTCGGGTTGTGTCGGATAAGGCTTCGGTCGGGTTGGGATGCATCGGGTTGTGTTAGGGTTGCGGTGTGAAGTGGGTTCGAATTGGGGTTCTTATTCGTTGTCGTTGCTTCGTGTGGTTACCTTCATTGCTGCAGCAGGCGCAGGAAACACCATCGACGTCGGTGCCGACGAAGCGCAGCTGGACGCGTCAGCGAAGCCGAAAGTCAGTGGGCGCGCGTCAAGCCGAGGCGGTTCCGAGCGGACGTTTCCAGGTGCGTTGCGCTCCGCCTCGAAAACGAAGGGAGTGACATCTCACGCGTCCGCGGTAATGGCTTGGATACTCCCACAATGGTTGTGTACTATTAATACTTCTCACGTTTTTACAAGATGGTTGAACTGACACACGGCGCACCTTGTACGAATACATATATAGAAATTGAATCGGGGTTGGTGGGTCTGGTGTGGTCGGGGATTGCGTCGAAGCTCAGGAATGGGTGTGATGCTTTGATCGTGCGTACTGTTACGGGGGACCATGGTTAATAGGACCAACTATTGTTGGTAAAGATAGGGAAACATATTGGTTTTTGTGTGTACCGTAGGTCCTATCAAGTATGGTTCCCCGTAATAGGTTTCTTCGGCCCCCGTATTATATGCCTGGTCTATATATGTATTATATAAATAGGTTGTGTTGGCGCCGGTTGGCTGCGACGCTGTTAAACACGCCTCTCACTGCGTCAGCTAGTTAACCAGAGTACCGTTTTATTCTTGTTTTGTTTTGGCGGTCACCACGGCTGGCGGTCGAGTTGAGATTTGTTTTCTCGTGCGGGGAGAACCTTTTACTCCGCACAAGGGGGATGATCGTATCACGTACCACGTAGTGTTTATGGTGAGGCACCCAAGGGGCAGTTACACAGTACTCCCATTCCTGCCTCTGGAAGTGACCACACCAGAAAATAAATCATACCAGGTATAATTTACGCTGTCACCCATGTGCAAGATAACCCGTCTCAAAGGCGGTTGTTATTACGGGGGACCATAGTTAATAGGACCTATGTTATACTTAAAAACCTACCAGGTATATATTTGACCATTCTTACTGACAATATTTGGTCCTATTAACTAAGGTCCCCCGTAATAGTAGGATGCAGCTCACCCTTCGTGCGACTCGCCCAACACCTCACGGCGCTTCGCGCTTGGTGCAAGCAATGTCTGCCTGGTCGGTGAAAACCCGACGTCCCCCGTACCGGCATTGTAGGGATGCGAGGGCCTATGGTCATACGACTACAGTACGGCCATGCATGAGATCGAGTACCCCCCCCCCCCCCCCCCCCGCTTCGCTGTAGGGACGCGAGGGTCAATGGTCATGCGACTACGGCCATGCGTGACATGAGTGCCCCCCCCCCCCCCCCCCCCCTTTCCTAAAAACAAAACATTAAAAACACGAATTTGTTGTTTGGTGTTAATATTCACCCCCCCCCCCCCCCCCGGTCCTTTTTTTTTTTTTCCGCCAGGCCACTTCGGGCACCGCCACCTTAAACAGCGACTATATGGTATCGGATGAGGCCTCTGTGGAGATGAGCCACCGCGACAACCTCGCGGACGCCCGCGTTCCGCTGCTTTCCGCACGCGCCTACCGCTAGCTATTGTTCGAGCGAAAGCACACACAAACGGCGTAGCCGCGTTCGGGGGAAGGCAGAGACGGAATCAAAGGGTTTGGAGGGGGGGGGAGGTATAGAGTCTGACAGGTGTATGATGCTCTCGCCGCCTTCAACGCTTTTTGGACGAAGCCGAGCTGAGTAGAGGTGAAACAGGAAAGAAAGCTACTCTCGGGGGGAAAAAAATATGCCGGCATCAAGGGTGATTCGGTAGGGTTTTATGTGTTGGGTGCTGTTAGGAGTCGACGAGGGGAGAACAGGCTGAAGTCCCCTCGCGATAAAAATGCCTTCCGAGGCAAGAACCGTAGTGGGAGAAAAGCCTGCTGTGTGACTCCGGTTTCTGAGTCACGACCATTAATAGGGAGGACAGAGAACAGAGGGGCGAAGATAGTAGATGGCATGGAAAATAAATAAATAAAACATGTGTGCTCTGGGAGTAGTATGTTTTGGGGGTACCCGGGTATGTACACTCTGGGGGTACCCGGGTATGTACACTCTGGGGGTACCCGGGTATGTAAACTCTGAGGGTACCCGGGTATATGTGCTCTGGGGGGGGTACCCGGGTATATACACTCTGAGGGTACCCGGGTATATCGCTCTGGGGGTACCCGGGTACTCTGAGGGTACCCGGGTGTATGTACTCTGGGGGTACCTGGGTGTAAGTACTCTCTGGGTACCCGGGTGTATGTACTCTGGGGGTACCGGGGTATATGTACTCTCAGGGTACCCGGGTATCGTGCCGGCCGGAGTGTTTACAACCATTTTTTTTTGTTGGTACATGGGTACCCCCAGAGTACGTACAGCAGCGTACCACTTGATACGTGTATCAGAACCTACACGATGGTTGGGCATACTGCCAGGTAGTGGAGGCACCCTTGGGCGGCAGGATGCGCCGCACGACGCCATCCGTGTCTGATGTCGATATAGGAATTGCAGAATTTTTGCGGAGATTGAGTGCGTAGTGTCTGGGATTCCCCCCCTGCAAGCGGAGAGGGGGGGGGGGGGGGGGAGGGAGGGAGGGGGGGGCTCAACAGCCCCCCCCGCTCCCCGGCCGGACAACCGTTGCCTACATTGTTTTGTTAGTGTTTTCGTGTTGTTTTGATGACAGCGGCTCGCTGTATATGAATGTACCGCTGTTGCTTCATTTCATGAATCTATTCGTTCGTTCACTTTTTGTTTCATATTTCTTTGTTTCATGAGCTCTGCCCGATTGCCCCTGGGAGTTCCAACGCGTAACCTAGCGCGGAGCCGTGGAGGGGGGGGGGGTTATATGCGCACGTGGGGCAAGGGGGGGCGGGGGGGGGGGGGGGGGGGGGGGCGAGATCAATGTCTGTGTCCGGCGCGTTTGCTGAACCGGTGTTACTCGAGTAGGTCTTTGTAATGGCTACGTTGGTGCTCTCTGTTCGTGGTGGTGCGCTTGCGTCGGTCTCGAGCCTTGGGGGACACGTAGCGTGTTTTTTTTTTTGCCGTCAGGGTTTCGGTGGGGATTGTGGAGGCGGTTGGACATGTTTCTCCTTTTTTTTTCAGGTCGGGGTGGATGGATGAGAGATCGCGACGCACGGCGTGGGGTGGGGTGGGGTGGCTGCTGCTCCTGCTGCTGCTGCTGCTGCTGATCGTGCTCTTTTCTTCCTTCTGCGCCTCGAGTACGAACAGTACCAGCTGCCAGTGCTGCAGAAGGTTGTGTGATTGCATCACCGGGTGCTAACCGAAGGATGCGTATATGGCGTCGGGGTGTGACGAGATGCCGTGCCGGCCGTACGATACGAACGGGAGTTCCAATCCCAGATATTTGCGAGCTTGGCAAGTGTTTCATAAAATCACACGTCAGCAGTACAACAACACTCCATAAACTTATACGGTAGCTCACAACAGTACGACATTGAAAGCCACGTTGACAGTACAGTACGCCTTCTGGAGGGTGAAGGAAGTCACGCGCCTACTGCAGAGTAGTAGGGTTTCGCCGTGTATTTGGCGTTTTCAGGGGGGGAGGGGGGGGGGGGGTGATTTGGGGATGATGAAGGGTTGCCACTCAAACGGGAGCGGAGGGGAAAAAATAGTGTGTGCTTTCATATGATGCGTGCCACACGTATATACGACGTGCTTATTATATATGTATTCTTTGATGTTCCTGTGTGAGTGCTATAAATATACACGTGCTGGCCGATTGGTGGGGCGTAACGTGGGGGAGGGGGGTCGTATAGCTGCCGAATTTTGATAGATCTCCCTACGCGCCACATACATGCACCCCGGCACATGGCATGGGAGAGAGGTTTCGTATAGCCCTGCCGAATTTGATGGGCCTTACGTACCAAACGTACGTGTATGTATATGGTATACACTCGAGAAACGGCACACGCGATGCAAACATTCTCGAGTTTTGCTTGGTAAGGCGTTTACCTAGCGCGACCCTACAGGGGTGCGCGTTGACGTATGTACGTATACGAAGAGGTGGTTGGGGGAGTGATTATTTGGCACCGCTCGCGTATGTTCCAGTTGTTTTCGTCGACGGGGAAATAAATGAAACCCACACGTGCTGCTGCTGCTGCTGCTGCTGCGGTCGGTACCAGGGTAGGCGGTGTAGCAGTAGTTGGTTGCTGTTCTTGTTGATGTTGCTGTGCGTACGACGAGCACGCATGACCCGAGGATACAGCGCGCGAATGGAATCCGTTACCGTCCAAGGAGGGGGAGGAGGGGGGGGGAGAGGGGGGGGTACCCATGTCATGGATGGCCGTAGTCGTACGAACATGGACGTCCGCACCCCTACAGTGCCGGGATGGAGCACGTCTGGTTTTCACCCACCAGGCAGGCATTGGTTGCACGAAGGGGGGTTGGGCGAGTTGTCGAGGGGGGGGGGAGGGGGGGGTGTACTCATTATCATGCATGACCGTAGTTGTATGGGCATCTTGAGCGGGGGGGGGGGGTCAGAGGCGATTTAGGCGCCATACTTCATTGCTGTACACCAGACAACATAATTGTATTACCCGATCTCTATTTGCTTGGGAGAAGACGAGAGGGGCCTCGAGAGCACAGGCTTTGGGTTCAGCTCCACCGTACGTAGTTCTGTACGGAGTACAGTATGGATAACGCGGCAAGGCAGAGCGGGGTAGGAAAGAGACAGGGAAAGCTTCATGGTAGGGGCTAGGGCCCCACCTGTTGTTGGTGCTGGTGTAGACAATAAGCCATGAGGTGTCGGATGGCTGGTCGATGAAACACACGACAAACAAAGCCCCTGCGGGACAAAAAGGAAACGACATCAACGACGTCTGAGCACCGGCCACAGGTACATATTATTTTCTGTTTGCAGTGCGTGGTGCCTCCGTGGTGCCTGTGGAATCTCTTGGCGGCACCGCAGGCGGGACCCCCAACCAACGTGGCAGTGTGCGGAGTATATAATGCCCGTTGCCGCTACACGAAGTTTCGATATTATTGTTGGCTGGCGCATACCGGCACCGTACAGGGACCAACCACCTCGTACTGCATTTTTGGCATTTTTTTCCGTCCCATTCATTTTATTCGCCCATATTTTCGCCGCTCGCCCTCGCAGTTGTAACTCAGATCCGGGGGCAAGCAACAGGCCCTCCTCCCTCCCTCCCCCTCCCTGCTACTCTTGCTGCTGCTAGCTGATGCAGCAGTAGTGCCTTGCTTTTTTTTCATCGCGAGAAGACTTCAGCCCTATTTTCTCTCCCCTAATCTGCGACTCTTGCCCACGCTATTACGGGGGGACCATAGTAAAAAGGACCAGATAAATTATGTTGGTAATAATAGGTATTAATATGAATAAATACGGAATTATATAGTTTTTTTGTGTACCGTAGGTCCTATTTACTCATCGGTGCCCCGTAAAATAGGTCCCCTTGGCAGTTGCTTCCCCCCCCCGCCGATGTTTCGCAAATATCTTCACCAGCTCAGCACTGTGGGATTCGAACTCCAGGAACTCACGCTTTCAACATTCGAGGGTAGACGCAACCACCTGAGGGACCGGGATATGGATAGCAGCCCGGCAGGGTTAGGGGGTCGGGGGGTAATTCGATACCTCCTGTAAGGAAGGAAGCTGTGCAACGCAATTCGCTCGCAGCCTGGCACGACTCGCATCGTTCCTCGCACTAATACTGCCGTAAATCGCTCGCCCTCCGCCAACATTCCACCCGCCGGACAGGTCACGATGCACTGTATGTAGTGAAGATCATCTATAGACCCTTTTACATATCCTGCCGTTAGGAAAACGTTGTACGGGATCTGTGCTTCAAGAAAATATCCACCCCACCTTGGTAAGATTCATGCAGATTTTATTTACTCCTCCCCCCCGGAAGCGCGAGCCACTGTATGTAGATCACAACAGATCAGGACTCTGTGTATATGTCTCCGATTTATCCACATCATCAAGAAGTGGGAATGATCTGTAGATGATCTATCTGTTGGTAGTCTTGTCTGTTCGAGAATGTGCACCACTCACTTTGGTAGCGGATTCTGAGCAGCCCACAAAAAAAAAAAAAGCTTGAAGGCGGGCACGCGGGGTCTAACGCCAAAAGCAATCTAAACCGACACGAACGAACGCACGCACGCAACGACGAGCTAGCCCTCCAATCCGATATGTATATACCTCCCACCCCTCCCCTCCACGCACACCCCCCTTTCGCGGGCGTAGCATGGCGCCAGTTAGCCCTGGGAATGTGTGATCGACATGCACGGGAGCACTACTGTACTACTACTACTAGCTGTGACTGGGCCAGTTTTTTATGACGTGGAGCGCAAAACAAATCTAATGCCTGGGACTGGTGTACGAACGTGCGAGTTATACCCTGGTATACCGGGATTGTAAGGGGCCTCTCCGCCTCGATGGTGGGGTTTTTAAAAATTTGGATTTATTACGGGGGACCATAGTTAATAGGACCGATGCTATACATAAAAATCTATATATTGCACCATTTTTACTATTAATAACAATGTTTGGTCCTGTTAACTATGGTCCCCCGTAATAGCAGTTCGTCCGAAAGAATTACGAAACCTGAGACACACCAACATCGTACGAGGTACAGCCCTTCGATGAGTCGGTTGATCCTAACGACAATTGATGAGTCCGAGCATGATGTGTACTTAAAGAAATACGCGACCGACCTCTTAACAGAAGGAAATAAGGATTGTTTTTCATTGCCCTTCTTTTTTCGAAAGTTATCACCTCCCCCAACGAACACAAGCTGACGACACACGCAAATAGCCTGCTGCGCGAGTTCTTGTCGATAACTATTACGGGGGACCATAGTTAATAGGACCAAATATTCTTAGTAAAAATGGTTAAATATATAGGTTTTTATGTATACCATAGGTCCCATTAACTATGACCCCCCGTTATATTATGAATGTGCAAACCTGGATGATACATCTTGGGGTCGGCCGTCACGTACCTGCAGAGCCCACAACTTGCGTGCAAGGCGCTATGCTGGGCAAACCACAAACGTCTCGCCCAGCAGGCTACCACAAAAAAAAGAAACTGACACAGAACTGAGAGAGAAACAAACAAACAAACAAACAAACAAACAAAACACCGGCCTCTTTTCACTAATGTATTAAAGGCCTGGTATCTATCCCACCTGCGCACGCACGAAGACATATGGTGAAAAAACAAAAATGGCCCCTTCCGCCGAGACTACAAAATGGGATAAAGAGGACTTACCGTCATGGAGGTAGTGGTAGACGGACGCAAGCCCCCCCCACCTCCATGATTTGTTTCAACACGCTATTACCATTAGGCTCGTACATCAACCGGCCCCTAAAGGGTCCTAAAGGGTCCTAAAGGGTCCTAAAGGGTCCTCATTTATGACACCATCGCTCCGAACACACGCCCACACCTCCGACACGAAAACTACCACCAAAATACCTTTCGAGCGGGAGTGCTCGGACCCACTAGCCCCAGAGCGCCGGCCGTCCACCCCCCCACGGCATACCTACATGCATGCGTCGTACGCCATGCCACAAGCCGCCAGAACAAGCCACAAACCACCAGGCCAGAACAAGCCACAAGCCGCCAGAACAAGCCACCATAAAAAGGTCATGCCTCGAGTCATAAAACAGCCTCGATCACCCCCTCCCTTGCAGGGCACCCGCGCAAGAAGCCGCGGCAGTACACAGGCAAGGGCCCAGCCCTAATCTCATCCAACGCTAACGAAAGCAACAACAGCAACAACAACAACAAGTCCGCGCGCATCACTTAAGCTTTCTCCGTCGGTTCGACATCAGCGTTTCCTTTCGCCCCCCCCCCCCCCCCCCCCCCCCCCCCCCCCCCCCCCCGTTCCCCTCCCCCCCCCCCCCGCCTTCCACTATACCCCAAAGCGCGCGTCTACTATAATGTATATACCTAGTCCCACTATGGGCGAAAATAGTATGACCGCCTGGTCTTCATAAGAAAAGACTCTACGGCCCTTATATTTACTTACGCCTAGAGCAGTATTTTTACTATTGATGGCACCCCTCACGGGTTCATACGCAGATGCTTGGCGAAAAACTGCTTGCCGCGGTTCACGGGAGAATTCCCACCCCCACCCCCACCACCCCCACCACCACCACCACCACCGCCACCCCCTCTAGGAGATGTCCACGCCTCCGCAGGGGGGGGGGAAGCGCCACTAGTCTGAGAGCCGTTCAGCTTCCCAACGGATCCGGAACCGCCTCCACTTCTACCAAAGTATGCCCCGCCCCCGCCCCCGCCCCCGCCCCCCCCCCCCACCACCGCCTCCTCCTCCGCCGCCGCTATCGCGACCCCCCGTGTTCGACGGGGAAGCTAAGCTCGAGAACGAGCCGAACCTGCCCCCCCCAAAGCCTCCAGCAGAGGAAGGGGGAGAAGAAGGGGCGAGGTCCCCGTCTCCGTCCTCATCGTCGTCATCGCGGCCGGCGGTCCCCGTGGGGTTGTGGGACCGGCCTCGGGAGGGGGGCCCGCCCCCGCCTATTTCTGTGGCGGCTCGCTTGATGTCGACCGCCCCTGGGCTGAGCGTGTGCTGGTAGCACAGGGTGCAGAGCTCCTCGTACCTGGACAGGGAGAGGGAGGGGGGAGGGGGGGGGGGGGGGGAGCAAGCCGCGGCGATGGCAGCGGTGGTGGTAGGGTAATGGATATAGAGGAGAGGAAGGGGAGGGGGGAGGGGGCGTGATGAAGATAGAGCGGAGAGGGGGGGGGGGGGGGGTGGTAGAGGGAACGAGGGCAGGAGGGGGGAGACAGAGAAGGGAGAACCCCAGACAACGGCGGCGGCGGCGGCGGGGGCGGGGGGGGGGAGGGGGTACTCGATAGGAGATATGTACTAGATCTCATGCATGGCCGTAGTCGTATGACCATAGACCCTCGCATCCCTACAATGCCGGGACGGAGGGGGGGGGAGGGGAGGGCTCTTACTACGCTAGGGGTGCACCTACATTTCATGGGTTTATGGGGTGCTTATCGTTTAAGGAGGCCGACACATGTTGTTAAAACCCACAAATTCGAGGCTTTCAAAGGAGCAACTGCGAGCTTAACCCGATCTGAGCAAGCACTCCCATGGAATGTAACGAATACTATCGTTCAAAATCTAAACGATCACAATCGTTGGGCATTTCGTCCTAGCCAGGATTCAGAACCACCGTAAATAGCGACGAGTTCGCCGCACAGGGTGGGGTGCGATCGTTTCATTCAGTGCCCCATCTTTTTCCAGAGAACGGGAAGGTTGGGCTAGTAGTGCCGAGCAAGAAAGGGTGCTCCCGCGGAAATATCTACTATAAGAGAGCGAGAGAGCGAGAGAGCCTTCCGGAAAGATACGATTTTCGACTTTGTATAGTCGCCCTTGCGGTGGACCCCTTCGGTACTGCAGCAGTCTCAACTTGGGGACAAACCAGTCAAATTTCAAGTAGATTGTTCCGAAAACGGGACTGCACTCCTAAAAGGATCGAGAGAGAACACTCGTACCCCTGTTGTGCGAAGTCAAAAAGCTCTTTACGTCAAAAATAGCAAAATGGGCTACTGTGTACCATACCCCTAATTGCAAACACCATCGTATTATGCCTCTATTACGGGGGACCATAGTTAATGGGGCCTATGGTATACATAAAAACCTACCAGGTATGTATTTAACCATTTTACCCAACAATATTTGGTCCTATTAACTATGGTCCCCCGTAATAATTGCAATCTCTATCGCGAGTGGGCGGGGGGGGGGGGAGGGGGGGAGCCCTATGCCCCTATTTGCAAACCCCCTCGTGTTATGCCCCTAATTGCAATCCGTATGGTGAGAGGGCGGGGGGGGGGGGGGGAGAGAGAGGGGTCCCTATGGTGAGAGGGCGGGGGGGTAGAGAGAGAGGGGCGAAAGGAAACGATCATAAACACGCGAGATGTGAGATACTGTTGATGCCAGGCAGAGACGCGGAGCACTAAAAACACGCCACCGTACGTACTACAGTTACACCAATCAAACCCGAGGAGATGATTGGTAGAAAACGCGAGAGGATTGGTATCGTGCGTGCAGTATTGCAACAAGAGAGGTATTGCATAAAGTATGATACGTGCTGCAAGCACGGCCATCTCTTTAGGACACGTCAAACAGCGATGATCGAAGTCAGGTAGAGGCAGCAAACACAGAAACACGCCATCACATCTACAGTACATCCATCAAGCGCCGAGCAGGAGAGAAAAAAAAAGCGAGGCAGCGATTGGTCAAGTCAGGTAGAGGCGGCAAACCACAAGAGCACGCCATCGTATCTATAGTACACCCATCACGCCCCGAGCAACAAGGGGAAAAAAAAAGGCGAGAGGGTGTGACACGACACGTTTATTGCTAGCGCTGCACCTAGAAAACATGGCAAACATCGTGTCGGAGAGCTTGTCCCACAGCGGTCCCAGGAGCTGGCCTTCACGAGTGACGTGCTTCAGCATCCGGTGGTGTGTCGCGCGGAGACCTTCGGACAACACCTGCGTACCGACGAGGGGGGGAGTTACCGGGGGGGGGGGGGGGGGGGGGGGGGAAGGAGGGCAGTAACACATCACCAGGTATACTGTTGATAACATTTCTGGGGGTAAAAATTGGCCCACCTACCCTTTAGCTCTCCGTGCGGTTGGTGACAACGACATCGCATTAACATGTTCCACGTCTATCATAGGCAAGACCGGCCCGCCTCTGTCTGCGCTGGAGAACCCGGACGACGCGTTCAGGTTCCATCCATGTTCCAACCTACCAGTAACAGTTTCAGCAGTTACGGTGGACCATAGTAAATAGGACCAAATGTTGTCAGTAAAAATAGATACATGTATGGGTTTTTGTGTGTACCATAGGTCCTATTAACTATGGTCCCCCGTAACAGTACTGAAGGGAAGTTTTGAAAAAAAAAAAAAAATGCGGAACAAGGAAATAATAAAAAAAAAACGAACTCACCTTCATGTCCCCCTGCTTTTTCAACGTGGTCTCCAGGTTCCGTCTTGGCTCGTGGTACGTGACGTCCGAGGCCCCAACCTTCGTGACGCGGTCCAAACCAACAGCACAAGGATAAATTCAACGATAAACTTATAAAATGCCACACAACGTTTTGGCGATGTTTTATTGCAGCCTGCCACAAGGGCAACCGCGCTTCTTGCCGAGGGAAGACTGATCAGTGCTTCTTCGTGTCTGATGGGCCCTAGGGCCGCTACATAGCGTGGGGGGTTGGAAACCATTGTCTGTAGTGGTTTAACGTGACAGCTAGCACCAGCAACGTCAACATCGACACCAAAAACTGCTACTGCTACTGCTACTGTTACGGGGGGCCATGGTTAATAGGACCAAATATTGTCAGTAGAAATGGTTAAATATATAGGTTTTCATGTATCCCACAGGTCCTATTAACCATGGCCCCCCGTAAAATACAACCTATTCAGCGTTGGTAAGTTATAGTGTGGACACAACAACATACAGAGCCCTGATTCGAGGATGGTATCAAAACAAGACGGCAGGTCAGGGGTACGTTCATCATGTATATGTGTCGCCCGCGCCGGTTGCATGCGTTGATAAATTGGTCAACAACCACCCAACATCCGCGGATAGGGTAAACGCTATTACACGCTTCACTGCCATGGCCGTACATGAGGCTATTGGAGGGGCAAAAGCAAGGGGAAAAAAATATGGGGAAGGGGGGGGGGGTGTACTCGATAGGAGAAATGTACTCGATCTCATGCATGGCCGTAGTCGTATGATCATAGACCCTCGCATCCCTACAATCGCCGGGACGGAGTATCGGGTTTTCACCGACCAGACAGACATTGCTTGCACCAAGCGCGAAGAGCCGTGAGGTGTCCGGTGAGTCGCATGAAGGGCGAGCTGCATCCTACTAAGAACCGCTTGTGAGGCGGACTTGCATATGGATGACAGCTTCAAAGAGTCAATTTAATTTCCGGTGAAGCCACTTCCAGAGACAGCAACGGGGAGTTCAATGTAATTGCCTTGGGGGTGCCTCACCATAAACACAACGTGATACGATCATTCCCACTTGTGCGGAGTAAAAAGGTTGTTCACCTATGCACAAGCGATCTAACTCGACAAAAAAACCAGCTGTGACCGACCGCCAAACAAGAAAAAAAGAAAAAAGAAAAAAAAAACAGAAAAATCGGTACCCCGGTTGCCTAGCGCCTAGCGCACGTAGTGAACGGCATGTTTTACAGTGTCGTTGCCAACCGACACCAACCCAACCTATAGATGAAAACGGGAGGGAGGCGGGGGGGGGGGGGGGGGGGGGGGAGGATCAACAGGCAACGAAGGTGGGCACTCTCCTCACCGATGAAACGAGCTCCTCCACTCTGACGAAGAACTGGGTGAGCGTCGGGAATTGATAGCCTACGAGCCACTGCAGGTACCTGCGCATCAGATGGTTGATCAGATTATGACCATGTGATTAAAAAAAAGAACGTTGGATGAGATAGATGATCATGAGATGATTACGAGACGATGATCAGACGACGATCCGATGACGATGATCAGACGACGATCGGATGACGATGATCAGACGACGGTTTGGATGACGATGATCAGACGACGGCTAGAGGGCGACAAGACGCTATGATCAAATGATGAACACGTGATGACCAGAATATGATCAGATGATGACTACTGTAGACGACATGGATGACGAGACGGTGATCAGATGATTCGACGACCCGATGATGACCAGAGGACGACCAAATAGATGAGGACAAGATTACCGGAGTGCTATTATGGGGGGACGATAGTAAATAGGACCAAACATTCTAAGAAAAAATAGCGAAATATAGAGGTTTTTGTCTGTACCTTAGGTCCTACTTAGTACGGCCCCCCGTAATAGCAAGACGGAAGACAGAAACACGGGGCCCCGCGCCAACAACGATTCGGGACCCAAGGAAGCGGAGGCGAAACACCATTTTCAGCCGAGTATTGACGCAAAACACCATTTTCAGCCGACTACTGACGCAAAACACCATTTTCAGCCGAATATTGACGCAAAACACCATTTCCAGCCGAATATTGACGCCAAACAACGTTTCCAGCCGAGTATTGACGCAAAAACACCATTCTCAGCCGAGTATTCACGCAAAACACCATTTTCAGCCGAGTATAGACGCCAAACACCATTTTCAGCCGAGTATTCACGCGGAACACCATTTTCAGCCGAGCATGGAATGACACAACGGTAAGGCGTCTCCAATCGAGTACCGGTGTACGGCGGCTTCGCAAAGCACAGCAGTTCAGACGGTTTCGATGGCAATTTGTTTTTTTCCCATTCTTTAACGATCGCTCTTGAAGTTTTTTAGTTTATGCTATTACGGGGGGCCATAGTTAACAGGACCAAATATTGTTAGTAAAAATGGTTAAACATATAGGTTTTTATGTATACCATAGGTCCTGTTAACTATGGTCCCCCGTAATATTTTGTTTTCCTTGTTTTGACGTAACATCGATATGGGAGGTTTTACCCTTGGGGGCCTTCTGCGCAACAAGCCGCTTGTTACAGGTGTCTTCCCTTCTCCCCCCTAGGTGTATACGTGTTTCCATTCTTTTAGGGGGTGCAGCATTCCAACTGCTCCTCGTGGTTTTTAATCGAGTTTTACCAACTCGCTCATGCCGGCGTGGTGCAACAGAAATCACACAGCATTACCAGTAGTCTATTGTATCATCGGTCTACAACTGCAACATGGATGTTTTTGATTGGGTAAATCGTAAACCATGTACCCACGGGGTACCCGGGTGACGCGCTCTGCGGGGTGCCCAGGTAAATAGACTCTGGAGGTACCAGGGTATATATACTCTGGGGGTACCCGGGTGTAATTCTCTGGGGGTACCCGGGTATATTACTCTGGGGATACCCGGGTATATCACTCTGTGGGTACCCGGGTATATCGCTCTGGGGGCACCCGGGTATTATTACTCTCGGGATACCCGGTTATACGTACTCTGGGGGTACCCGGGTATATTGCTCTGGGGGTACCCGGGTATAATGCCCTGGGGATACCCGGGTATATCGCTCTGGGGGTACCCGAGGATATTTACTTTGGGGATACCCGGGTATGTATACTCAGGGGTAACCCCGTGTATACTCCGGGGAGGTTCCCCGGTACATACCCGAAGGCTGAACAAGCCAAACAGTCAGGTTTGGCACAAAGTATGTACCTCAGGGTATACACAAACAATAATGTTTGGATGCGTGTACTCTCACAAGTACTCCCAAACTACTCTAGTGGGCCTAGCCGTAGAAAGCACCTCGTCGTGGCGACCTCCTCAAGTGCCTCTGCCTGAGCGATGTACTCGTCCAGCACGTGGACCTGAAAACCAAAACCATCGAAAAGATTGCCGGAAGTGGGAAAGGAAGCCGACGGTGAAAGTCTCAAGTAAAAAGAAAAAACAGTAAAAAGCGAAGGTGAAAAGTGAAACCAAAGTGATCAAAATGATCAAAATGATTGTGACGAACGTGAAGGCGAGAGCGAAAAAGAAACTCACGCTGTAAGTCTCTCGAGCAAAGGAGAGCGTGAAAAAAATAGCGAAGAAGGTTTGAAACGTGAAACCAAACTCATCAAATGATTATTACGGGGGACCATAGTTAATAGGACCTATGGTATACATAAAACCCTCTATATTTAACCATTTTTACTAACAATATTTGGTCCTATTAACTATGGTCCCCCGTAATACAATTCTAAAGGTGTACCAGTCTGGACGGAAAACCAAACGATCGAGGGGGATTCACATCTATTACGGGGGGCCATAGTTAATAGGACCTATGGTATACATAAAATCCTATATATTTAACCATTTTTACTAACAATATTTGGTCCTATTAACTATGGTCCCCCGTAATACAATTCTAAAGGTGTACCAGTCTGGACGGAAAACCAAACGATCGAGGGGGATTCACATCTATTACGGGGGGCCATAGTTAATAGGACCTATGGTATACATAAAACCCTATATATTTAATCATTTTTACTAACAATATTTGGTCCTATTAACTATGGCCCCCCGTAGTAGGACGAAAGTGAAGGCGACGGTGAAAACGAAGCTTTTATTACGGGGGACCATAGTTAATAGGACCAAATATTGTTAGTAAAAATGGTGTAATATATAGGTTTTTATGTATACCATAGGTCCTATTAACTATGGTCCCCCGTAATAGTAACACACAATTTTCTCAAGTGACGGTGAGCATCGAAACCAAAACTATTCAAAATGAATGACGAAAGTGGAGGGGACCAGTGGAAAACGAAATTGACACTGAAAGTCTCAAAAGTAAAGAAGAAACCGAACGAAGAATAAGTCGAAAAGTGAAAAGTGAAGATTGAAACCAAATCGATCAAAATCATTTGACGAAACCGACGGCGGCAGCGATAACGAGGGCTGCCCCTGGAAGTCTCCAGTGAAGGAGAAACTGGGGAAAACTGATGGTGAAAAGTGAAAAACAAAGCGAATGTTGAGGTGAAAGTAAAAAAAGGTGAATAATGAAGCGAAGGAGGGGGAGAAAGAGGACGTGAAAACGACGGTGACGATGTGCAAAACTGAAAGCGAAAACGAAAACGAAAAAGGAAGGTAGAAATGAAAATCAGAGCGAAAATGGAGGGTGGCCCAGCAGTGCAGGGTAAAACTGAAAGCAAAAGTGGGCGTGGAGGTGAGGTGGAACGTGAAGGAGAATGTGAAAGTACGTCGAAACTGGAAAAAAAAAAAAAAAAAAAAAAAAAAACGAAGCCAAAAGTGAAAGTGACAAGTCAGAGCGAAAAATGGTTGAGTGAAAGCGAAGATGAAAGAGAAAGGGAGAGGGAAGGTGGGGAATGAAAATTAGAAAGTGAACGGGAAACCGGTACGCGAGGGTGGCGCTGACGGTGAAAGCGGAAGTGAAATTGAGGGACGAAGGTGGAAGTGAAAGGAACAGCATGTGAAAATGGAAGCGAAGATAAAAGTGAAGGGGAGAACCAGAGTGAAAAGGGGGACAGCGGAGGTTAAGTTAAAGCGAAAATTGTGAATGTAAAAGAGAACGCGAAAATGACGGTGGCCATGAACGTGAAAATGAAAGGGAAAATGACATGGAACTGAAGCGGACGGGGGGGGTGTAATCGATAGGAGAGATGTACTCGATCTCATGCATGGCCGTAGTCATGTGACCATAGACACTCGCATCCCTACAATGCCGGGACGGAGCATGTCGGCTTTTCACCGACCAGACAGACATTTGCTTGGCACCGAGCGCGACGCGAAACGTGAGGTGTTCGGCGTGTCGCATGAAAGGTGAGCTGCATCCTACTAAGAACCGCTTGTAAGGCGGGGGGGTATAACCCTAACCCTCAGGGAAAGGCGAAGGGGTAGACGGGATCCAGAGCTGAGGGTAGAAACCGATCGAGAAAATAGAGCACGGAAAACGACAAAAGAAAACAAAGTCGTCGAGAGCACGGCAACATAACGGCGGTAGCGTGTTGTATCGAGAATCGCAGCAACGCGTTTTTGGACAGCAATACGTTGCTCGATACGTATAATTAACAAAAGTAAAAAAAACGTGTAGTAATTCCAGTGAAATTCGTCGACAGCAGCAGATGAACGACGGTGTGTCATCTCAAATCGCGACATATATATTACCTGCGTGTGCGTGCATTCCTGTAAAAAAAAAAAGAGGTAACGATCCACTGTTCTGTCCACCTGTTTCCTGGAATACGCGCCTGGCTGTTTGAGCGCCGGCCTCTGCCTGTTTATTGCCTGTCCATGCTACGTTTGTGCTGCCTGCCTGTCTGTCTACCGCGGCACGAGGATTGTTTTTTCGGGGCGGAGGACGAGCGAGAAGCAATGCTCAACATAGCACTTAGGTCTGCGGCTCGTCAGCTTTGATTGCGGGAGACGACGACCGCGACGCGAAGTGTCGTGTCTTTACTATTGTGATGAGGCCGAGATCTCGCGACGCTCAAGCGGGTGGGGGGGGGCGGAGGGGAAGACAGACGATATGCTTGCTTCCTGCTCGGCTCTTTTATCTGTCTGCCCGCCTGCCTGCCTGCCTTTCTGTCTACCATGGTGTCTCTCTGCCTGGTTGGCTCTCTTGCCTGTCTGGCTCTCTTCCCCGTGTGCCGATTGACTAACCTTCAACGGCCGAACCGTGGCCGAGAAAAAGTGGTAGTTCTCGAGACGAACCATGTGTTCGTACTTGGGGTTGCTGGCGGCGACGTCCTCGATGTGCTTGAACAGCAGCAGGACCAGCCTCTGGTAGAACTTCTGCGCCTCCGTCTGAACAAAGTGCGCAAACAACAACAAAAAACAAACAAACGCGTACAATAAATCAAGGCCAACACAACCAGAGAACATACCATACAAACGGCAACAACCCAAACCTACCCCATGGAAGCCACCGGTGCTTCACCCACCCAACACATAAACACCCAAACACCCAACATCCGTGATTTGCATCCCTACGCGACACCAATCCAGCCCAACCCAACCAATCCCAACGCAACCCAACGTGTTTAATAATCACGAACATATCCGTTACGCTTGCAAAAAAATATATCACTCGGCACATCGCGGGGAGGCCGGGGGCGGGGGGGGGGCGGGGGGGGGGGGGGGGGTACTCGATCTCATGCATGGCCGTAGTCGTGTGACCATAGACCCTCGCATCTCTACAATGCCGGGACGGAACATGTCGGGTTTTCACCGACCAGACAGACATTTACTTGCACCAAGCACAAAGCGCCGTGTGGTGCTCGGCCAGTCGCAGGAAGGGTGAACTGCGTCCTGCTAAGAACCACTTGCGAGGCAGACTGGTATATGGATGACAGCTTAAATGAGGGGGGGGGGGGGGGGGGGCACTACCAGCAGCGACGAGAAACAACCAAAGGGTTTCCAGGCACTTGTTGGAGGGCGTAACCGAATTGTAGCCACATGTCGAATAGGGTGGTCAATCGCCTACTGCCTCAAACTCCGCCAGGTACTTGTTACGGCGAGCATCACTGAGTGCAATATGTTTCAACTCTACCCCCTCCTTCCTCTTGCGATCGACCGCCATTGACAGTGCACTACAAGTGCTATGCTGGACTGCTGTACAGCCCAACCACCTACCATACTCTTCTGTGCTCTACTGGACTGGACGAATTAATCACCAAAGTACCGTACTGTTAGGGCTTAATCTCCTACAGCCATACCTGGTACACATTACCAGGTACCATCGCCAAATAGTGCAATAACTTCACACCTAGGACATATCAGATCCCATTTTTGGGATCTAGATCGTTTGGGGCAGATAGATCCCTGATCTACAGGGATCTGCGGGATCTACGGTAGATCATGTTTGCTGTAAAGGATCTGTGCGATCTAGATCCTATGTACACGTTTGCCTGGGTGGGATATGTATGATCTAGATCATGTGCTCAACTTTTACGTATCTGTAAAAAAGGATCCAGATGATCTAGATCGTGATCTGTCCTATTACGGGGGGCCATAGTTAACAGGACCAAATATTGTTAGTACAAATGGTTAAATATATAGGTTTTTATGTATAGCATAGGTCCTGTTAACTATGGTCCCCCGTAATAGGTGTGAATTTATGTTTCAACTTTCACCTCCTCCTTCCCCTTGGCACCGACTGCAGCGATAGCCGCCGCCTCTAGTTTCTTGAGCAGCGTCGGAAGCTTGGCGACGGCAGCGAGGATGCCCGCCCTTTTCGCGTCCCCCTTCTGTCCTGATATCCAAGTCACCTGTCCCGCGCACATCCATAAGGTTGCAAACGAGACGAAAAACGGTTGCTCAAAACGGTAAATAAATCGCACGGTTGCTCAAAACGGTAAATCGCACGGTGGGGTAAAACGGTAATCCACACGGTGACGCACTCGGCGCTCTAAGCGCACTTCGTCCTACGGTGAACGACAGACAAGGCACGGCGGCAAGCGGTTCGATACACGACACGACACGACACAGTACACGGTACGGTACGCGATACGACACGCGGGCCGCTATATACACCCAGCAGGGTACACGGTACGGTGCGCTGTTGTACGCGTCTGAAAAAATCGAGCTGAAACACTACTAAAAAGTTATCGTCGACAACCCCAACAACTCAAAATCGAAACCCCACAAAACGCTCCTGTAACCGTTTCGCTTCATACCGCGCAAATTACCCCACACATAAGTCTAAGTAGCTGTTCTAGGTACAAACGTTGCAGTTCAAAGCGGGGACAAAGAACCGTGAGTCTCACTTGACACACAACCAACGAAAAACAAATGTCAGATCGCCCAGCTCGGCCCGGTAAAACGGTCTCTAACTCAACCGCCTCACGGATCGGATAAAGAAAGCCGCCCTTGGGAACCAAGAAGAAGCGGGAACTTCGCTCAACCGGCGCCCAGCGGTCTTCTACTTCTACAAAGTATGCCTATTACGGGGGACCACAGTTAATAGGGCCTATGGTATACATAAAAACCTATATATTTGACCATTTTTACTGACAATATTTGGTCCTATTAACTATGGTCCCCCGGAAAAATTATGGTTCGCCATTTTTTTTTGTGTGTTTTGTCGTTTAATGTCCATGCAGTAGGGGTTTTACAAGGTGCAAGGTATCCCTTCGGAGGCGTTCAGACACGGGGTGAGGGGTAACTCGAGGCAAAACCCGATGACGTTCTGTGCAGCCGAAAAAGGACAGAACGCCCGCCCACCGTTCGTTGAATTTTGAGTTCCATACAGCTCAAAAATCGGAAGGCATAGCGACCACCGAAAGGATAACGGTGCACACACCACTCTCGGCGTAAATAAAAGTATCGCTTGGTCTTCATATTGATGTCCGAACGGTCTTTCTATTTACGCCCAGGGCACATCTTACTCAGAGGTACCCGGGTACTACACTCAGCTCTTGTGGTCCTACTCGGGTAGGCACTCGGGCATCGTGTACATCCTACAAAGCACACACTGACGTTTTGGCAAGAGGGACACACGCACCGGCCACGTCCTTGCACGTACCAAAAGGACAGGACGGCGAGAGCATAACGCAACAAGAGCAAAAACAGCAAGAAAAAAGCAACGCATAATTACCACCCGGCTTTACCACCCGGCTAACAGCAAAAACAAGGAGCAAGCAGTGCGCACTGCCAGGTATATTTCGAATCCAAACAGAGCAACAACAAAGCAAGAAAGAAAAAGAAAGCTTACCGAAGCACACACCAACCAAAATAACACGGCAGAACTACATGCATTAAACCCGCCGGGGCGCGAAAAGCAAAAACCTACATTCTGCACAATCATAGCAATAACTTCACTGCTGCACATGGCCACACCACACGCCACACCTGCTCCTTGATGAACTCGGTGAAGCGGTGCATGAGCACTAAAGACATGTGCATATTGACATTATCGTCACCGTCGAGACCTCTTTCGACCTTATCATACTGTTGTTAGTGTAGGTTGAACGGCAGCCAAAGAGTCAAACCGCGATCGATGGGGGTCAAATCGAGGTCAAGGGGACAAAACCGCGGTCAAGTCGGTCAAATCCAAGTCAAGGCGGTCAAGCCGCGGTCGAGGGCGCCAAGCCGCGGTCAAGTCGGTCAAACCGAGGTCAAGGCCGTCCAATCGGTCCAACTGCGTTAGATAGCATCGACTGCCCCTTTATTATTCTGCTGAAGCACTGCATGACAGCATCGTCACCGTCAAGACCTTTTTCGACTTTGTCAAACTGTATGTAGTCGAGGTGGGCGGCCAGTCAAGCAGTCAAACCGTCGTCAAGGTCGTCAAGCCGCGGTCAAGGTAGCCAAACCGCGGTCTGTTACAATAGCGTCGTACGCGTACCTGTTCCGAGATAAACTTGCTGAAGCGATGCATGAGCAGCCCCTTGAACTCGACCAAGATACCCAGAGTAACCAGCTGCGGCTGCTTGCACTGAGCGTCTTCCACGAGCGCCAGCACTCCCAGGGTGTCGAAAGGGTTGTCTCCAAGGTCCCCCGCGAGGCGCTTGTAGCTGGACTTGAGCTCCGCGAAGCCGATCTCCAGCATCCTGGTCGAATATTTTTGATTCGCGAAATAACGGCCAGAAAATATGATAAAAAAAGCAGGGCGTATCGAGCTCTCGACGAAACCAATTTCGCTTTATCGCGGTCATCATTCCCGCTCCCTCGTCCGTCTTGTACGGCGATAAAGCCGGACAGAACATACAAATAACTAACCTCTGTTGACGTTTTCGAGGAGTACGGCGAAAGCCGTACAGCACATACGTATATACCTGGTATGTTTTACGCTCCGTCTTGATGCTGTTTTCGAGTGCGGCGAAAGCCGTACAGCACATGGCAATGTGTTTTACCCTCCGTCCTGGCGTCTTGTTCGTAGTACGGCGAAAGCCGTACGGCACGTTTTTAGGAATATTGAGCATATAATATTCCCTTGGTCTTTGGCGGTATTTTCCACTTTTCTCACTTGTGAACGGATTCCCTGTCTTGCGGACTTTTGATCGGATCCAGGCCGAACAGCGTGATGAAAAACGCCTGCTCTCTTGCCACGGCAGGCATGGTGTGCTCCAGGCATTGCCGCAATGCCGAAACCTGTCAAGAGCACAAGCAGCAGAGCAAGCAGCAACAGCAGCACAGCAAACAGCAGCAGCAGCAGCACCACCACCCGAGGGCATCACCAACAGGAAGCAGCAGCAGCAGCAAGGCAAAACGCAGGTCAACATAGAGCTTCGATCGAGAGAGCACGGCAACCCCGAGAACGGTGCGAGACAGGAAAGAGGGCGAAAGGGGACGAGGTCACGCTTCTTCTTTTTTCCAGAACACGCGTCGAAAAAAAAAAACAAAAACAACCCATCAAACACCGGGTTGATCGATTAACCACGACATCGATCGCTTTCAAGAACCGTACCCTTCTCACATCTCGGACAACAAATCTGACACCTGGTACATCATATCCCTACAGCATGATCTACAGTAGATACTCGTGCTTGGGGTAGATGGACACTCCTAACAGCACTACAGTAGTATGCATTATCTACCGTAGCTCATGCTGACGGGTGGGAGGGAGCTGTAGAAAGTGAGTGACATGTAGCACGGGTTTCCTCGGGTGGATCTGCACTACACAGACCCTGAAGAACGCACGCACCGCATACCACAAAGACAGGTCAGGTTCTAGATGATCTGTCTGATCTGTAGATGATCTGTCTGATATGTAGATGATCTGTCTGATCTGTATATGACCTGTCTGATCTGTATATGATCTGTCTGATATGTAGATGATCTGTTTGATCTGTAGATGATCTGTCTGATCTGTAGATGATCTGCTGCAGACAGATAGATAATGATATGTCCGAACTGTGCACCTTAACGCCTCGAGGTAAACGAAAAAACAAATTGACGCCCCACTTTTTTTTTTGGCCCCAGAAAATGGTTGAACATTTCTGAAAAAACATATGTACCTGGTATGTTTGATTAATTTTATGACAAAAATCCCAACCGGCGATTACATGGGGCCATATTAAATAGGATCTATGGTACACACAAAAATCTATTTCCCTGTTTTTACTAACAATATTTGGTCCTTATTATGGTCCCCCGTAATATATGTATATAATATTATATATATAAATATATTATATATATATATATATATATATATATATATATATATATATTATATACATATATATATTGTCGTGTACCCCTGCTGCATCACTTTGGGATAGTATCCAAAAAGGGACATACAACAGTGTGCTGAGTGGACTAATCCACTGCTACCGAAAGGCCAACTTCAGTGATACTGCACAGATATTATTCAGACTACTGTCAGACTACTGAAAGGCTGCTTGTCAAGGCTACCGAAAGACGGACGTAAGACTATATACAAGGAAAGACTACTATATGCCCTATTCAACACCTCGGACAGATAATCTACAGAAAATCTACAGATCACCTACATATACTCTACGGATCATCTTCAGAAGATCTACTGAAACATCTACAGATCATCTTCAGATCACTTACAGATCATGAACGGATTATCTACAGATCATCCACAGATCATTCCCACTTCATGACTTAGATTTTCAAGGCAGATCAATTCCCGACATTGCCGGTTGGGACCCGTGTATTCTGCATGATTTGCCGCATGTTTCCCGGGTTCAATCAGAGCTTGTGACCACGGCAGTTAAGGAACTAGATTATCTAAATGAAAATATATCTGTAGATGATCTCTCCGAGGAGTGCAGTTTTTAGATGAGTTTTGGGGGGAAAATCCAACATCACAGCTCAGAGTTTTGTTTCTGAAGCTCGAGTACAAGACCACTCCAGTAACAACACCGATGCAATGATTTTGACGCAAGAGCGCCTTACTACAGGTACGTCTACCGCGATATAAACACATGAAGGCTTAGGTTATATATTAACATCCCCGGTATAACTCCTGCAAGACACCTACTACAACACCTGCTGCTGTAAGCGTAGACTACTGCTGTAAGACACCCACTACCTGGTACACAATAACTGCGACTGTGAGACTACTGTAGGTAAATACACTACAATAGCTGCTCTACTGTTAAGACGAGACTACTGCTGTAAATAGCCTACTTCTAACAAAAATACCTGGCACACAGTAAACCATACCGGTGTCAGCTGCTGTTGGAGCAGCATGCTCCCAGGAGCCTTGGACGGCGGCTCTGGGGCCTCCCCTATCGAGGCCCGCTCCATAGACGCCAGCCCGGGGTGGCTGTGCTGGAAAACAATTCGCGGGATGAGCTCGCTGAAGTACGCTTTGATGCGCGCCTAAAAATATCGGCATCGAGGAGGCGGTAAGCAGGAGGGAATGGGGGGGGGGGGTGGGGGGGTTCACTGTCACGCATGGCCGTAGCCGTATGACCATAATAAACCTTCGCACCCCTACAATACCGGGACGGAGCGCGTCCGATATAAACCGGCCAGGCAGGCATTGATTGTCTGCACCAAGCACGAAACGCCGTGAGGTGTTGGGCGAGTGACATAAAGGGCGAGCTGGCGTCTTGCCGACATACTCCCCCCCCCCCCCCGTCGTATGCACTTCCAGAGGCAGGCATGGCTGTACTATGCAACTGCCTCGTGGGTGCCTTTACCATATATCGGTATATATATACCTGGTACACGATACGTCATACGATCATTTCCCTTGTGCGGACTTAAGGTTTTCCACCCTGCAGAAATGATCGAACTCGACCACCAGCCATGGTGACCGCCAGACGAAAAGAAAATAAGGGAGGGGGGGCGGGGGGGGGGGGGGGGGTACTCATGTCATACATGGCCGTAGTCGTATGACCATAGACCCGCGCATCCCAACAATGCCGGGACGGAGCACGTCGGGTTTTCACCGACCAGGCAGACATTGCCTGCACCAAGCGCCAAGCTCTTGTGAGATGTTCGGCGAGCCTCATGAAAATCGCGAGTAAACCATCCGGGAGGGGTGTACTCGACATCATGCATGAACGTAGTCGCGAAAGACCATAGACCCTCGCATCTCTACAAGGCTGGGGGTACGTCGGGTTTTCGCCGTCCAGGCAGGCATTGTTTGGCGGGGGGGTGGGGGGGGGGGTATGAGGGCATACAGGCGAAGCCGCACGGTAAATTGACCTCTCTCACAACAGTACCACGGACAATTCCACGAACCAATCTCTGTTCGGTTCTTCATTTCTAATCATTGTCTCCATCAAGGAGGCGGCATGCAGGGAGGGGGGGACCGGGGATGCGTGGGGTTGGACGGAGACGCGTGGTGAGGTGCTGTCGCTGAACGGTCAGACCCCCCTCTAAAATCCAAACTAATCGCCTGTCTGCCGACGCGGGACGACCCTCCTCCCCCATCTCGCACAGCATAGGACAAGACAGGACAGGACAGGACAGGACAGGACAGGATAGGACAGGACGGGACAGGACCTCGGAGCAATAAAGCACGGCACAACACAGCACAACACAGCCCAGCGCAGCGCATTTCCAAGGACACCACCTAAACCCACGACAACATCCAAATCGATTACACCTTGAGCAGCCCCTGTCCAAGGTCGTTTGCGTACGTCCGCTGTAGCTCGGCGCTCCGCCTCCCCCCGACCTTATCCAGCTTCCGCACCTGCCGACCCGCACAGTCCCCGCAACGAATGGTATTTGATCAAGCCCTTCGTGGTTTTTTCATTGCTACATGTTCGCCTCAAAGTTTTCAGTGGCTACAAGGCCAATGCTGACAACCCTCGACTTCTTTAATTACTACTACGGGGGACCATAGTTAATAGGACCAAATTTTGTTAGTAAAAATGGTTAAATATATAGGTTTTTATGTATACCATAGGTCCTGTTAACTATGGCCCCCCGTAATAAATATCCTTCCGCCGAGACCCCGTCCCGCTTTCCACACCCAGACAAACCTAACAAAACCCTGGTACTGTTCATCATATTATACCCACAAAGGTCATAGCCTATACATATTGTATGATATGTACGTAGGCCATGGGAGTGAGAGCTCATCGAGGTGAGGAATATCGCACTTCCACTCAGGAGCCCCGGAAAAAAAGTGCGCCCTTACCAGTGTTGTGAACCGACCGAAAACCGAAACTCCCTTTTTTCGGTCGTTTTTTTTTTCGGATGATTTAAGACCGAAAACCGTTTTTTTTTTTTTTTTTTTCCAATTCCCGACCGACATTTTCTGTTTTTCACCGAAAAAAAGGTTGGTTTCGGTTTCGGTTTCCTTTCATCTTGCAAACCTTAAAAAAAAAAAAATGAAACCGACTTTTCGACCGAAAATACCGAAAACCGACCGAGGCGATTTTCCATCTTCGGTTCACAACACCGACCCCTACCGTGGCCCTGGTCTCCTTCTGGGTGGTACGACCACTCTGTTGTTTTCTTTGCGGCAGAATTATTCATGACCCTTTTTTGCTCTTGTTCTGGTCTCCATCCCATCTACTATTTTAACTAAATCCCCGCCCCACTCTCCCGCTCCCTCTCAGCAGTAGCTCAGATTCGAGGTCACACATATATCGGGCGCTCCTCCTCCCCCCCCCCCCCCCCCCACACGTGCCCTTCATTCTCATTGGGGGGGGGGTACTCATTTGTTGCTTGCCTTAGTCATTTGACCACTGACCACGCATCCCTTTCGAGACGGAGCACCGTTCCTACTCCTAACAGAGACACCTCCAACAGTTGGGCGCTCATTACGTTGTTTCCATATATTACATATAAACTTTTTGCTAATCTTATCCCCTTCCTGTTTGGCCGCCTGTGGCCACCATCTATCTCCTAGGATAGCGATCGTTTTCTCGCTGCTATCTAGTGTGTCAAACTCCTCCATGTAACATTCTTCTATTTCCCTCATCTCCTCTTCTAACACATCCCGTTCCTCCTTGTATATTTCACATTCTCCTACCATGTGAGTTCTACTCTCTATCGCTTTGCCACACGGGCACATCTGTGCATCTATTTCCTCCTCCTCCTCCCGGCTACTGGTATACCTCTTTCTTCTTTCTGGCAAGTCCAGGTCGCCTACACGAAACCGCAGCTTCAGCGTTTTCGCGAAGTCCATTGGGGGGGGAAGCAACTCAGCATCGTTTTTCCCCTTGTTGACTGGCGTCTTATTGTGCGAACCCACGCAATGACAGGGGCTTCTCAACGAAGTCGCACGCTGACCGTGAACACAAGCCCCGCTACATGTGAACATCAGAGCCCAAACGGGGCTTATATTCGCGGCCAGACTGTACCTGCCTATGATTTGTGTCAGCAATACTTTATTCTTATACCCTGGTGGTACGTTTTCGTGTAAGCCTACAAACAGGCCACGGGAGATTTTCTTCTCGTCGGGGATGTACAACTCGTTTTGGGCCGCAGTCCCGTTTTCGGGACAAAATCAGTGTAATTCCAACCAGTATGCCCCCAAAACGGGGCTGCAGTCTTAAAAGGGTTGCGCGTTCGGCACTACAGCAGTACCTATTTTTCCTGATGAGGCGTTACTACTGGGTGATACGGTGTGCTCCTTGAGTGAGTGAGTGGGTGAGTGTCAAGTGCACCCAACCCACCCCTACAACTCTAGTAAGACAGTGCAGCTGTCGCCAACAGTAGGAAAACTCGCGCAGCAAAAGCAGGATGTGTGTGTGTGTGTTTTGTTTTTTTTTAGGAAAACTGTAGAATACGTCAGCTGCTAGTACGCGACCGATTTCGGGGTGCTCGAGCCTTAACTGCTGGGAAAGCTGCGTATTTTTTTTTCTTCTTAAAACTACTGCCGTCGGTGGCACGGCGTGCCCGTATGTTAAGAGAGGTACGTCGGACGCTTTCGGCTACTCGAAAGAGGCACCTACTGCTGTTTTAGGCTCCCATCCATATTACAAACTCGATTTCACTCGGGAGTAATACCGGTACATGACATACATACCAGATACTGCTGCACCTGGTATGATACATACCTGGGCAAAAATCGGTTCGTAATCGATCAGGTATCCGTGGAACTGGCGCTGGACCTGCAGCAAGCGCTGCTTCGAGGTGTCCCCCGCCACAGAGCTACGCCTCGTAAGGTCTGGACCTCCGTCGTTGCTGACGGTTCCCTCTTGGGTCGCCAGCCGTTTCAGCAGCCGCCGGCAAAAGCCGACCAGCTGAGAGCACGTTACCTGCGGAAGGGAAAGCAGCAGCAACACACATCAGTAGCAGCGCTGAAACAGGGCACCCACACACGGGTTCTTATACAAGAAAGAGTGCTATTGAAAATCGTTGGAATTTAGGGTCCACCCCTCGGACAAGTCCTGTCTCCGTTTCGGTATGTAAACGTTTTCGGCGCATACATATACACTATTGATAGATACAAACGTATATATATATATATATACAAGCTGCCGCATGGGGTGACGCAAGGCTGCATCACATGCGATTGCTAGCAGTTGCCATGTGAAAAGGTACGTATTCTATACCTGGTGCTCTGTTTGCTGTAGTATATGCGCGTTGGGTGTTTCCGAGGGTATCCATCACTTCCTATTACTACTATTGACAGTTCGAGGCCGAAAACGCTGGATGTATGCGCACATCACACAAAAGGTGTACGATGTTGCTTTCTGCAGCGGACCAGAAGAGAGAAAAATTGACGCGGGGTAGAAGGCCTCATCTAGTTGTGGCCGTGTCGTGTCGCATATTGGCGACGTATATTTTTTTCGCCATTCGCTGCGTGATGTCGATCGAGCACAACGTACACCAACATAGTCACAGCTGTAATAGCGGTAGTTTGGACTTGGAAACGGACGTGCGAGATAGCAACACCAGCAGCAGTGCAGAGCAGCAGCTACAAACACTCAGTACAGGAACACATTCAGAAGAAAAAAACGTGAATGAATTGGCGTCCACAACGACCGCCCTACGCACAGAAGTACTGTAGCCACGGCAGTACGCACAAAAAAACAGTCTAGGAAACAGACGCATGAAAAATTTCGACAGCAGCAGCAACAGCAGCAGCAGCAGCAGCAGCAGCAGCAGCAGCAGCAGCAGCAGCAGCGGCAGCGGCAGCAGCAGCAGCAGCGGCAGCGGCAGCGGCAGCGGCGGTGGCAGCGGCGGCGTCAGTCCGGGGGATGGATGCATCAGCAGCAGGATAATTTAACAACAGCAGCACACCGCCGCTACCGCCCCTGGCCCCTTCCGGCCCCACAGCACAGGTGGGTGTCACAGGCGGGTCGCTCCTGCTCTTAAAGAAGAAAACAAAAACGTACATACGAGTACCCGATGCCTGTCTGCACGTACACTACGGGGCCCAGGAACGTCAAGTGCCGTCCTTGCTCCAAGAGCCTTTCCACAAGACTAGATTTCCTGAAAAAAAAAAAAAAAAAAAAAACGTTTGTTGAAGAGCTAGCGGGAAGCGACAGCGAATATAGTTAGCCATCGGGCAAGTAATCGGGTGTGTAACACCGACCAGCCAAGGGTTCTTACAGTACGGCAGTTATGTCTGTATCCCTACCAATCACGACACAAAAAACCCTTATCGTACCTCAGCGAGACCCATGAGCTTGGCGCGCTGGTCCGCCAGCAGCTGAAGGGAGGACGTCGACTCGTGTGCCGCGAGCTGTTCCGTGGATGCAAGCGCCGCCGAAAGAGCCTCCGCCGCCGCGACCACCTTTTGGCGAGGATTGAGGGATACCATATACATGGGGTGAAAAACAGACGGCGAGACGACTATATACGGAGGAAACTATCTCTCTTGCTTCTGGTGTATTCGTTATACCTACTTTCCATCCGATTCACCCTTTCCGTCCTCTCCGTCTTCTACCGCTCCCTCCCCACCAACAACCCCACCTCCGATCTGGGGGAACACCCGCAGCAGGCCCACCACTTCTCACCACGCTCCGTGCCTTGTACCATATACCCGCCGACCGCGGCAACACCCCACCCAAGAGAAAAGAGATGACACAATGCACACCTTGTTTTTGGTACCAGGTGTATACGACCAAGCACCAACTACACGATGATGCAACACTTCGTACGCACGAGCACGTCGCGGGGGGAAAACCCTTCCGTCACCTGCTCGACCTCCTGAGATGGGTCGTCGTCTCCGTTGGTGAGAGCCGAGTCGAGCAGGATCTGAGGATCTCTCAGCATGCACTCGTTGCTCGGTGTGATGGAGATCGCCTCCACCAAGTGCTTCAGGTACACGTGCAGGTTCTGGACGGTTCAAGGCGATCGGGAAATCAGAGTGGGGTAGGGTGGGGTGGCGTGGGGTGGGGTGGCGTGGGGTGGGGTGGGGTGGGATGGGGTGGGGTGGGATGGGGTGGGATGGGGTGGGGTGGGGTAGGGTCGGGAGGGGTAGGGTGGGGAGGGGTAGGGTAGGATGGGGAGGGGTAGGGTGGGGTAGAGTGGGATGGGGTGGGGTGGGGTAGGATGGGGTGGAGTGGGGTGGGAACGGCTGGGGTTGTTGCATGATAGCAGTGCACTGCTACATCGGATCGGTCCTTGCCACACCTAGGACCCGTCTTGACGGCCCTGCCTCGCCGCGTCCCCTCGGTCGCGAGTCAGCTAACATGCCTACAGCGGAGCTGGTCCCACGTGCACATATGGACTATATATACGGGCACAACAACCCGTGTTTGATCTGATTGGTCAACTTCTCCCGTCAATACGAATTTTTGTTTTCTCGTACCTCGATAATACTCCGCACACCTGTACTGCTTCGTATACACGGTTCGCGACGCTCTACGAAAGAATCGGGTTTGGTTTCCCCACCTATATATATATATATATAGTGCAATACACCTATACCCCAACCAACCATAGAAATGAAACGAACACCAACAAAAGCCAGGCTGAAAAACATTTTGCACTACAAAAAATGGGGAGTACGTAGTAAATAGGACCTACGGTGAACACAAAAACCTATACATTTACCTATTTTTACTAATAATATTTGGTCCTATTTACCATGGTCCCCCGTAATACCTGGTAGTAGAGTGCACGCACCCCTAAAGAATGGGACCAGTCTTGAGCAGTCAGCACGTCAACCGTAACCTTACCAACCATTTTTTATTTTTCATTTTTCATTTTTTTTACATCACTTTTACTTTCCAGCCTATAACTCGTAGGAGGTTTTACCCTCGGCCATCTTCTGGACAAAGCCGTGGTCACAGGTGTCCACCCTTCCCCCCCGGTACGTGCCTTTATTTTTTTGTCGCGCATAGGATTTCAGCATTCCCACACTGCTCGTCGATTTTCATCGAGTGTGGTTAACTCACGCTCTCGCCCTTTTCGCTGATCAATTTCTTTTATGCAAGAAAATCAATGGAAACTCTTATATTATCACACTTCGTACCTGGTAGTTCCTCCACTGCACGTCCAGCTTGTTGTTTTTCCTCTCGATCTGGGCCATGTCGACGCTCATCGCCTCCAAAGGCCGCCCGTGTTCCTCTAGCCAGCCCTTTTCCATCACAGCACCAACACAGAGCGAAAACAAAAACCCAGCAGAAAAACAAATACTCATATTCAAGAAAGACACTCGAAACATACATCAGGCACCAGGTGGAGCATGTTACACTTGTAGCCAGTACTATCGGTGGGTACCCCATTTATTCTACGCTACATCCCGTGCAGCCGTGTCACATGAAAAAAAAACACGCGCACACACACCAGCTGTGAGATCGAGGGTTTCGTCGAAACTCATCTTTGCACTACTCGTACGGGGTTGACCCCCTAGGGGCAAACTGCAGTCAGTCCCGTTTGGGGGACAAACCGAAAACGGGACGGCTTAATGCCACATGACGTCATGCAGGACATATAATTCTGCCGATTCTGCGGGAGTTACACGGTGACGTACCTCCATGATTTGGAGCTGCTTGTCCACCTCATCCAGCAGAGATATCAGCGTTTCTGTCTCGTCCGTTTTTTCCGAGTACGCGATCAGCTGTAATGCGCCCGGGGAGGAAAAGCGGCATTGGGCAACGTAGAGGTATTATGGCATGTTCACAAGGGGGTGCCTATATATAGTAGGGGAATCTACCTTCCCGGGTAGATACCCGAGCATGCCCGACAAAATCAGGTTTGTTACGGTTTCGGGTATATTTTCATGCAGCAGCAAAGGACACTTTCCGCTCTTAACGGGAACCTAAGCCGCCGTCTGGACTCAAAAATGCATGTCAACCGGAGCTTACATTTTCTGTCAGAGTGGTGTACCAATGAGATAACGGAGCACTAAGAAAGGCCGCCTGAGAGGTACAGGAAAAACGAAGAACTTCGGGGGTCGTCATACGAAAGTTTGGAGAAAAATGCGCCCCATCTCGAAATAAAAAAAAGTCAAATCGTGGACCAGCTTTTCTTGTTGACACTTTGTTTACGCCGGCCCATAGTACCCAAACCACATGCACGCGTATCCCCCTCGTGCTTACACACCGTGGTTCGTTCTCAGTACTGCTGGGCTGCTGTGTGTATGTACTCCCGGAATAGCTGTGCTGTACTACCCCACCCCTGGGTATGCACCCTAGACTCGAAACAGACGCTTGACCGTCACCGAAATAAAAATAGCAGCACAGAAAAGCAAGTACATGGGCGCACACAACGACGAAATGCAAAACGTTGCGATCACGGCGAGCACTCGACCCGAGAGAGCAAAGCAAAGCAAAGCGGCAGAGATGGCCTACCAAGAAAACGCGAAGCTTCCAACGAAAATGACCCTATACCTGCACAACAGTCGTCGCGAGGTAAAGGCGGGGAGTGGGGGGGGGGGGGGGGGGGGGGGGGGGGGCACTATAGCAAAAAGCAAAAACGAGAACAGCGCTAAAAACAAAAAGGGGACTTACGCCTTGATAAAAAAACGACCTGGAAAACCAAGAGCAAACACATCAAAAGGCGCCGAGGGCCGCCCGTCACACGACGATGCAGGAAACAACCAAAGGGGCAAGAGAAGCATGTGCTCCATCTCCACGGCTATCACAAAGCTAAAAAAAAGTTGAGAGGCGTCAACTACTCAATCGGTCATCTCACAGCTGGCGTGTTTATATCAACTCTATGAAAACTTACCAGGTACCAGGTGCCAGGTACCAGGTACCAGGTATGCGTTATCTCCCTTCTACAGCCGCGACGACGCCTCCCCAATTAATTCCAAGTAGGTTCTCCCAAAAAACAAAAAAGGGGGTGCAGTGCAGCTCCATGGGGCGTAACAACCACCGACGTGCAGGATATCGCTAGCACGTCCTGCCAGCGGCTCTCCCACCCTGCCTGGGGGTGATCACAATCAATCCTTCGCGCTCGGTACAAGCGATGACTGCGTGGTCGGTGAAATCCCGACGTGCTCCGTCCGAGCGTTGCGTGGATACGAGGGTTTACGGTAATATATGACTACGGCCATGCATGCCACGAGGATGCCCCCCCTCCCTCCCCTCGTGTTTCCACCTGCTGAATGGTTCCTCCTTCCAAGCCGTCGAGCTCCTGAGACAGCTCCTCCAGCAGGCCTTCGCGCCCCTTTTCGAGCCACTTCAGGCGCCCGAGGACCGCCTCTCCCTGCTCGAACTCGTCGTAGTCCCAGCGCGGGTTGCCCTGCTCCGCAAAACACGAACACGAGCAGATATCAGGTACTGGCACACACGTTGTCAGGCGAGCTGGCAAGCAAGCAAGCAAGCAAGCAAGCAAGCAAGCAAGCAAGCAAGCAAGCAAGCAAGCAAGCAAGCAAGCAAGCAAGCAAGAAGCAAGCAAGCAAGCAAGCAAGCAAGCAAGCAAGCAAGCAAGCAAGCAAGCAAGCAAGCAAGCAAGCAAGCAAGCAAGCAAGCAAGCAAGCAAGCAAGCAAGCAAGCAAGCAAGCAAGCAAGCAAGCAAGCAAGCAAGCAAGCAAGCAAGCAAGCAAGCAAGCAAGCAAGCAAGCAAGCAAGCAAGCAAGCAAGCAAGCAAGCAAGCAAGCAAGCAAGCAAGCAAGCAAGCAAGCTAACCAAAAAGCAAGCAAGCAAGCAAGCAAGCAAGCAAGCAAGCAAGCAAGCAAGCAAGCAAGCAAGCAAGCAAGCTAACCAAAAAGCAAGCAAACAAGCAAGCACCGACGCACAACTACGCAAACACCGACACGAGGACATATACAAACGCCTTTCGTCAACCAAGCGAGCACGCACAACAGACGACCAAGCGAGCACAAAAAGAGAAGGAACGCAAAAAAGAGTTAGCGCGCACAAAAAACGGTAAATAATGCAAAAAAAACGCGAGCTGCGTCGCGCGCACTGCACAAACAAACGATCGAACCGAAATGAGAGACAACGGGCTCACGTCTCCAAGTCTGCGACAAAAAGGGCCCGTGTTCGTGTCCGTGACCAATTCCTGAAACCGTCACCGAGGTGTACGAACGCAAGCGCGCATGCGCCCGTCATGTAGCGCGCGAAACACGGGAGCAAAACATGACCAGTTCAAGACTGCAACCAGCATGCCAAGGCTACCCATAAGCTTGGAACAAGGGGTAACACAACGCACCTAATTAATTTTAGGGTACAATGAAAAAAATAGAAATAAACAAGCACACACTCCACAAATATATACCAGGTATAATATATAATATATAATATATAATATATGATACCTGGTACTCCGGAGTATATATTATATTATATATAATACTATATATATGTACCTCCCTTCTGCCTGGTCGGTGCAAACCCGACATGTTCCGTCCCGGCATTGTAAGGATGCGAAGGTCTGCGGTCATACGGCTACGGCCATGCATGACAACGAGTACCCCCCCCCCCCCCCCCCCCCCCCCCCTCCCCGCGCTCCTCTCCCTCCCCCAACTGCTTCGCCTTCCCAACAAAAAGCATACCACTCTGGGATAAAAAACTATAAGGACCGTTTAGGCCTTAATCTGAAGGGTCCTAATATTTCGCTCCGAGTAGTACATACCTTTGAGGTACGGCGGCCCTTCTCGACGCTGCTCCTAGATACCTCGCTCCCCCGCCGCCCCTCCCCCCCCCCCGACGAACGCCTGCCGGTGGAATCCCTGTCCCCCGAGGCGCTACCGCCACCGCCACCGCCGCCGGCGCTGCCGCGGGCCGTCGAACTTTGCCCCCGACCCGCGCTTCGCTCGTCCGCGCGAATCTGCCTGGCCAGGGACGGCACGAGAGGGTGCTTCGTCGCCAGGCCGTGGTACACAGCCGTCGCGTCTAGCTCCTGAGGAGGGGGCAAGGGAAGGCGGTGTTTGTGTGTTGGTGTTGGGAGTTTGTGTTGGTGTGTTGGTGTTGGGTGTGTTGGTGTTGGGTGTGTTGGTGTTGGTGTTGTTGATGTTCTTGGTGGTGTTGTTGTTGATGTTCTTGGTGGTGTTTGCGTTGTTGATATTCTTGGTGGTGTTGTTGTTGGAGGCGTCGTTAAATAGCACTGTTGGCGTTCGTGCGTCACTATTGTGTTGGTAGGGTGTTGGTGGAGTCGCTGGTGTTAGCGGAATTGTTGGTGGTGGTGCTGGTTTAAGCGGTGGTTGTTGGTGTTGGCGGTCGTGTCAGCGGTGTGGTTGGTCTCGGTGGCAGCGGAGGCGGCGGTGCGAGCACGAAAAGGTGGCGGCAGTAGAGTATCTCGAACATGTCTACCCGCACGGCGCCAGCTACTACAGCTACTAGCACACACAGCAGCAGGTGGCGGGAAAATGATACGGTAGTCACGACTACTCAAGCGAGATAAAAAAAAATCACGACGGGGACATTTAGAAGTCATCCCCGGGTTTCTAGTCTCGCGTATCGGATCAGGGACTATGGTTATGTGTCCATCTCGGGGCCTGTGAGGGCTGCAGCGATTGACACAGTGTAGGTACCTGCGAGGTGCGAGGGCTGCAGCGACGGACGTAGTAGGTGTCCGCGGGGTCCGAGGACTGCAACGATGGACGCATCGCCAAGAGAACTCAAGACCCATGGCCCGCGGCCGTACCAAAAAACATTAAACAAAAAAATAAATTCGGCTCTCACCTTAAGGCTGACGTTCACAGACTCTAATTCCTCGTTTTCCTGCATGGCCCTGTGCAGCGTCACCAACCCCCACAGGATTTCATCACACGCCGCTGCGTTGACTCCCTCCCAGGTGTAGCTCGACTCGTGACTGACAGCGGTCGCCAGAGACCCACTGGTTGTGCTAGAAAAAATAAAAATCGTGCAAAATAGGGGAAAAAAAAAAACGTTACGTCGGATAACGGCCAGGCCATGTGGACATCGGTGACAACATCGACGCCGGGGGCAGGGGGGCATGATGGGAGGAGGAGTTGGAGGAGGAGTTGGAGGGGGAGGGGGAAGGGGAGGGGGAAGGGGAGAGGTTCATCCTTTGTGTGGAGGTCGGCGAGAAAGCAAGCATTGACGCAAATTCAACAAGGACGCAGACACGGGGGACAAACTCATATATACGTGCAGTAGGCATACGACACAGGCCAATACATGAACATCGACGTCCATGATGGAGAGAAGGGGTGATGGGGTTGGGGTTAGTGAGTTTTGTCGGAGGCGTTTTTCATTCAACAGATAGGGGGACTGACGTGCCACAACCATTGTAAAGGGTGGCACGAATACGCCGAAACCACAAACGAAAAAGTTGACGCGCGCTCACAAAAATCGTCCGTCAGATGAACACCAGAGACACATGAGGCACATGTGAAAAACATGGGGGAGGGGGAGGGGGTGGGGGGTGTACTCGATAGGAGAGAAGTACTCGATCTCATGCATGGCCGTAGTCGTATGACCACAGACCCTCGCATCCCTACAATGCCGGGACGGAGCATGTCGGGTTTTCACCGACCAGGTGGACATTGCTTGCACCAAGCGCGAAGCGCCGTGAGGTGTCCGGCGAGTCGCATGAAGAGCGAGCTGCATCCTACCAAGAACCGCTTGTGACGCAGACTTGCACATGGATGACGGCTTCAATGAGTTAGCACAAAACTGCACAAGGCAGCACACTACAGCGCACAAAAAAAACAAACAAGAACAGCACAGAAATAAAACTAAACTAAACTAGAGTAACGCGCCAGTCACTCTATGAATGATCCAAACAGCCAATGCAGTACCTCCGAGGTAACGGAGCCACAGTCGCTACGATGTCGGAATTGAAAACGAACAATTTCAACAGGGGGTTGGGCTTTTTGTCAGGAATAACCTAAAAATATGTTTCCATTTTTTTGTCCAGTTTTCTCTAGGTGGTTTTAGTATATACCCCCTCCCCTGTCTGGTACGCGAAAAAGAAAAGTGGGAATCGATTTTCTGTTTTTTTTCGTGTGCCCTTAAGTAAACACGTGAATCACATTTTTTTTTGGAGGGGGGAGGGGAGACACAGATGGGGTTTCAAACCGGTCAGCCACAAAAAAACGCGCCCAAAGTCGATCGTATTATACGCGGACGCGTGGGAACTTCCACCTTATGTGCCTTACGACCCAAAGCGAAAATCGCTTCAAAAATACCAGTGCTGCCGTTATTACGTGGGGCCATATTAAATAAGACCTACGGTACAGACAAAAACCTCTATATTTCGCTATTTTTACCTAGACTATTTGGTCCTACTTACTACTATGGTCCCCCGTAATAGTAGACTAGACAACATACGGTTGTATTTTTTCCGAAAAAAAAAACAAAAACATCGTGTGTGTTCCGTTCACCTTCTGCCCAGCTCGAAGAGGAGGGTAAACGCGGCACCCTCCTTGTCCCTCTTCTCCACGCCCGACAGCCCCTTCAGGTTCCAGCACCGGTTCGTGGCGACTGCACGGGGACCGTATTAAATAGGACCAAATATTGTCAGTCAAAATAGGTAAATATGTAGGTTTATGTGTGTACCGTAGGTCCTACTTACTACGCCCCCCCGTAATCAGTGGTGTTTGCCGTATTGAAGTCCTCGACACATCGTGTCGACCTTGCTTTGCCCTCCCTCCACCCCCTGGGATATCCCCGGGTTTTTTATGCTGACAAGCTTCTATGAATCAAGTATCGAATTCACATAGGAATTCTATTGTTTTTTTCATACATAAGTTTATCGATATCGCATAAAAAAAGCTCGATTTCGATACATTCGATATCCGATATTCAACGCTACATGATATACCTTTATCGTACATTCTCCACATTCTTCCTCGCCAAATCAACAGGGGAAAGAGAAGAAAAGCATCACAGGCATGCGCATAGTACCGTGTACGTATACACGTATGATACGGCCTTCCATCTTTCCTCGCGAGATGAAAAAAAACGAGAACGCGTGAAGGTCAAGAGAGATACCTTCGTGAAGCATATCGTACGCGATCATTTCTACGTTTTTCCTCGCCGAAACGAACAGGTGAAGGAAGGTCCCAGCCGCGAAAGATCGAGGACTAAGGTTCATTCTTATCGGAGAGCGTTTTTTCCACAATTTCCAAAGTTGGGAATAATTGGAGATATGTATCAATATACGGAGGCGTTCTGTCACTATTCGTGAAATTTTCCAGAACCAAAAATATCAAGTTCGTTAGCATTTCGATATTTGGAGAAAAAAAAAACAGGAAAATATGGGAGATAGAAAAATTGCGCGAAAAAAAGGTCGAAAAATTGGGAAAAAAACTCTCCGATAAGAATGACCCTAGGTCGAACCTCCTTTTTGCAAGCTGTGTGTCACACTGCGATATCAGCGGTACGTCACTATCACGGGGGGCCATAGTAAACAGGACCAAATATTGTTAGTAAAAATTGGTAAATATACGGTTTTTAGTGTTTACTGTAGGTCCTATTTACTACGCCCCCCCGCAAGAGTTCTATGATCATACGGGGAACCTACAGCAGTAATCAAAACCCACTATGGCGTCAACGCAGGGGGAAACATTTTTTTTGGGTCCAATTGTGGCTTCTGATGCTTATTACATATGCCCACCCGGTTGTATTACGGGGGAGAATAGCAATCAGGACCAAATGTGCTTCGTGAAAATACTGTAGTATATAGGTTTTTGTGTATATGATGGGTCCTGATTACTACGCTCCCCTGTGATATATGTCGCCAATATCACGACGAAACACTACTACGGGGGACCATAGTAAAAAGGACCAAATATTGTTGGTGAAAATAAGGAAATATATAGATTTTTGTGTCTACAGTAGGTCCCAATATTTAATATGCTCCCCCACTCCCCACCCCAGACCGCCCCGGCCGCAGTACAGATGCAGGCCGGGCTAAGCTTTGCTTTCATAAGAAGCCATACGCAGTACCCACCCACCTCGAATCGATTCACTATTGCCAACAAAAGTACTACGGCGCCCAACGGCGCCCACCAACTGCTACGGGGGACCATAGTTAATAGGACCTATGGTATACATAAAAACCTACATATTTAACCAGTTTTACTAACAGTACTCGGTCCTATTAACCATGGTTCTCGGTAATAGTAACAGCACAGACCCCCCACCAAACTCGACGGCTGTCACCAATCTTGTTTTCACATCAATCACCTGCACTCCCCCCCGACTCTCCCCTCTTATCCCTCCCCCCCATCTCCTCGCCCCCCCCATCCCCTCGCTGTGCGGATGGAAACGACCCTATCGATCACTGACTTTCCAGGGTCGAGCATAGCGAGGCCACTCCGCCGCACCTGTTACATCCTTGGCCTCGCGGCCTTCCGGGCCAGGGTGGACAGTTACGTCCTTTACAGAGCCGGACCAGAAAGACCCTGCCGGGTGTGGTCGCTCTTCCAACTGCGAGGGCAGGGGGGGGGGGGGCGTGGTGTAACCGATGTTGTGCGCAACCGATATGTGTACCAGGTATATGTATATGTGTGTTCGATGCGCAACCGATATGTGTACCACAAGTACCCGATATTATGTGTGCAGCCGATATGTATGCATGTTTGTGATCGATGTGTAATCGATCTGTGTACACCCTATGTAACCGATTTTGACATATTTGTTTGCGGCCGTTCGGTGTGTAACCAATACCCTGGTATGTGTGTACCCGATATATGTGCAACCGATGTGTGTAACCGATATGCGTGCATCATATGTAACCGATGCGTGCGACACCGACATGTAACCGATGAGTAACCGATAGGTAACCGATACTTCGAAGTATATCTATATATGTGTGCGTATCACAATGTAACCGATGTGTTTGGGACCGTTCGGTGCGTATCCGATATGTGTGTAATCGAGGTGTGTGTAATCCACATTGTATACGAGTACAACATCGATGTGTATGTAATCCATGTGTATGTGGTCCACGTTGTAACAAGTGTGTAACCGATATGTCTAGCATATGTAACCTATTGTGTAACCGGTGCATATGTGTGTAGCCGAACCACTGCGTGTATCATATGTAACCGTTGTGTAACCGTTGCGACCCGACGTATAAACAATACGGTTCAGCAGCGCCGTACGAAACGAGCGCCAGCAATTCTCCATCTCGGACTGGCAGGAATCGACGCAAAAACCGGCACAAACCCAGAGGAGGCCAGGTAGGGTCAGACAAGACAAAACCGATAACAAAAAAAAACTAACAGAGACGCGCCGCGAGGGGGGACAAAAAATTCGTATGCCGGCGAGATATGCCGGCCAGCGTCGCAGGGTCAGACAAGACAAAACCGATAACAAAAAAAAAACTAACAGAGACGCGCCGCGAGGGGGGACAAAAAATTCGTATGCCGGCGAGAGATGCCGGCCAGCGTCGCAGAGTAACAAAACATCACGAAAAGGCTTCGAGATAATATATATTTTTTTATCGCGAACGGATCAGCCTCTACCGCAAAGCCAAGCCAATAAAAACCTAAAAAAACGAGAGAAAAACAGGAACGCCACCACTTCTAATAACAGCAACAACAACCCCATATGCCATCGCCAACACCCACCACCATCGAAAACAACAACAGCAACAACACCGTTACCTCCCACTACCCCCACCACCCCACCACTGTCAACATTCGTTACAAGAGCTGGCCGTCCACACGAGACAACATCATCGGTCGGATCGCCCCCGCAACGTCGACCCCAAAATATTGCCCTGTTCCTCACCACGAGGCAGACAGCGTGCACTCTCGAGCGGCTGACCCTCGGCTTTTCCCGTCCGTTGGACCCTACCGGCAGTGAAGTGCCCTTCGTCGATGGGATCACCACCCGGCCCATCAGCACCACTCTGCGGTAAGGTACACGCGATGAGGTGGTGGGGTTCAGAGAGCTCACATGCGGTATGGTATGGTATGGTATGGTATGGTATGGTATGGTATGGTATGGCGTGGTTCGGTATGGTGTGGTATGATATTGTATGGTGTATGGCATGGTACAGCATGTTATGGTATGGTATGATAGCATGGCATGGCATGGTATGGTATAGCATAACATGTTATTGTGTTGTGTGGTATGGTATGGCATAGCATGGTATGGTGTAATTATATGGTACGGTATGGTATGGTATGGTATGGTATGGTAGGTTTCGGCATAACTTTTTTCGTATGCTACTTTTCAGCGTTGTATGTTTCGGTGCGACACTGCATGGTACGGTTCGAAATGACCCCGAACCGGTATGGTACGGCGACAAATCACAAGGACGAGTTGGCGGGAATATGGTACCGTCTGGCATGGTATGTTCCATAAGGTTCGGCATGGTACTTTACGGTACGGTACGATACGGCACGGTTCGCAGTGAAACGGCTCTGCACGGTACAGTGATAAGTCACGAGATCAAGGCGGCGACAAATATCCAGTGTACGGTATGGGATGATACTGTACGGTGGCACACCATCAACAGGCGACGCGGAGGTGGGATCAAGAAGACATGCCGGAAAAGTCGTTTCAGTTCGCAGCTCTGCTTTTACTTGCTGTGTGGTGGGTACAGCGCACCAGAACCCCTCTCGCGGTATAGTGGACCACCCGCAACCAAAGGACACGTGATACTCACTTGAGGGGTTTCGTATTGGGCGAGGCGGACGTCCGTAGGATGGGCGCCTTGGCCGCTTTCTCCTGGGAGACCGACAAAAAGCCGCCAAGTTCCGAGACAGAGGGGTGGGAGCGGGAGCAAGGGTCACAGGAAATTCGATTTAACATCGTAAAAACATAGTTTTTTTTCTCGGTGCGGGTACTACAGCAGTACGACAAGAAAGTTTGCCGAGATTTTCTCGGAATTGTGGAAATAGTGCCAACCTGTGCGGACCGTCACGCCTGCCCAATGCAATACGAGCTTCGGGTGCGAAGCCAACCATTCGTACGGGACGTTCCCGGGGCAATTCCTTCAACATGGTCCCGGCACGGTCCTTGTATAACCATGCGCCGGGAAAAAAAACTGCGGCAGAGAAAAAAAAAAAAACACACACACACACACATGTGCACACAAAACATGATCAGCAACCAGAAAAACACAACACGACAACACCCCCTCCAACAAACGACAACAGCAACGAATTCGACAAGCACTGCCACTACCACCACCACCACCACCACCAACAACAACAACCACCACAAAAACAGCACCACCGTCACCACCACCACCACCAACAGCAACAACAACAACAACAGCAACAACAACACCAACCACAACAAAAAACACCACCAACACAGCATTTTCCTAGCCCCCCTTCACCAAAAAACCCAACACCAACCCCGCCCGGAAGAATAATTGAACCGCAAAAGATCTAACCTCGTTCAGCGAGGCCTCGACGAGCTCTTTGAGAGCGGCGTCTGTCAGAGACGGGACGGGGCCAGCAGTAGGAGCGATGCGCTTGGCCCCCTTAGACTCGGCCCTCTTGTGCTTGGAGGAAGGGCGAGACCCCGATCCCCGTCGATCCCTCGGAGCTGCCGAGCCTGAGGTGGCGTCCTTTGTGTCTGCCGTCAAGAACGAACGAGAGAAATCCGGTTAGGAAATAAAGAGGGGGGGGCTGAGGGGGGCGGGGGGGGGGGGGGGGGGGAGGGGGGCGTACTCATTTGTTGCTTGCTTTAGTCATTTGACAATTGACCACACATCCCTTTCGAGACGGAGCTTGAAGGGAGGGGGGGGGGTTGTACACGATACCATGCATGACCATGGTCATATGACCATAGACCCTCGCATCCTTACGATGCCCGGGCGGAGCACGTCGGGGTTTCACCGACCAGGCAGGCATTGCTTTGGCGGGGGGGGGGGGGATGGGGCGGAGGGGAGCGACGGAACGCGATGTTGGTGGGGTAACTGTGGCGGGTAGCGCCGTTGTTGTTTGCTATGGTGGTTGGTGATGATCGTGGTTGGTGGTTGGTGGTGGTGGTGGTGGCGGGGGTGATTGTGGTAGGACTGGTAGCGCTAGTGATCGTGGTAGTAGTGGCGATGGTAGCGAGGGTGGTGGTGGCGACGGCGGGCGTGGTGCGTTCCAGAGGACGTGTTCGTCCCTCACGCTCAAGGATGCGGGGGGGGTGTCGACGCGGGAACAGCCGGTCCAACCACTATTACGGGAGGCCATAGTAAACAGGACCTACGGTAGACGCGCAAACCCATATATTCACCTATTTTTAATATCAATATTTGGTCCTATTTACTACGGCCCCCCGTAATACTGCATGCACAACACACTTTATTAAAAAACGAGCGACAAGAAAGGCAGGCTCATATTCATAGGAAATCAAGAAAAACTGTGATTCGTTATACTGAAGTTAATGAACAACGTATGTACACCTCTTCAAATGAGAAATCCAGTCTGGGCAGGATTTCCTGTTTCTTAGCACAGTCGGATGTGTTCGCAAAAAAACATGACAGCCTCCGCGTGGCAAGAACTCGTGCCATCGCCAAGCGGCCAGTTTTGGTGGACGCCGGCCAGGCCAGAACTACTCCATTTCTCCCGAAGTAGGATAGAGAACATGCCAGAACTACTCCTGGCACAAGAAGAGCCCTTCCAGACGGCACTATCACAGCACCCCCTGCGTGGTGTCAACATGAAAGCCGTTTGCGCCTAAAACCCGCCCTCTCCTTTCCAGTAAACATAACAATCCGGCACTTCCTATTTCGGCGAGACACCACCGCCGGAGGCAAAGCACTTACAACACCAACCCAATCAGAGACAGAACAAAAAAACACCACGCACGTACCGACCCTGCCCACAAAAAAAAAAAAAAAAACTCCGAATAATTGGAAGCCTTTACCCAACGACACAAGACTCACCACGTAAGGCCCACTAACCTCTCCATGCTCCGTCTCGAAAGGGATGCATGGTTAATGGTCAAATGACTAAGGCAAGCAACAAATGAGTACGGCCCCCTCTCCCCCTCCCCCGTCTCGAAAGGGATGCGTGGTCAATGGTCAAACGACTCAAGGCAAGCAACGAATGACCCCCCCCCCCCCCCCACACACACACCAAAGAGCCTACCCGAATTGGAAACCCTTCTTTGAGACGAAGATGACGTTCTTCTGGCGTCTCGATTTCCACCCCCCTCTTCCTCCTCGTCATCGTCGTCGCCTTCTGCGACGGAACTCTCCACTCCCATGAGGCTGGTCGTGCTCTTCTGTCCCAGAGCCCCCGCTCGGCCGAACCTCATGGACGGCCTCCGACTGTCGCGGTTGAACGTCCTCGGGTTGGCCGTCGGGGCTCCGCGGGCATTGCCTGAACTTTGTCCCGACGCCGACCCCTTGGGTGTGGGCGGTGTGGAGGGGGGTGGGGAGTGGGTGTCGGGGCTCAGCTTGGGGGTCAGGGTGCGGGTCGGGGTGGGGATGGGGGGGTGGAGGCGATGAGGGGGGGGTGTACTCGATTATCCTGCATGGCCTTAGTCGCAAGACCATAGATCCTCGCAACCTTACAACGCCAGGACGGAGCAACTCTGGTTTTCACCGACCGCGGGGGGGGGGGGGGATACTCACGCCATGAATGGCCGTAGCCGTATGATCATAGAGGCGGATGGGGGGAGGGCAGTGGTGTTGGGGCTTGAGGTGGAACTCGAGGCTGGGAGGGGTGTACTCGATAGGAGAGATGTACTCGATCTCATGCACGGCCGTAGTCGTAATTCCGGCTGGGAGGGTGTGGGTGTGGGTGTGGAGGTGGGCGGGGGGTACGGTGGAGGGTCTACATGGAAAGGTGAGGCTAGTTTCAACCTACAGGCTTGGTCGGTGGGGGGTCGAAGTGGTTGGGATACCCCCCAGTGCCTGCTGGGGAATCACAGCATTGCTAATAACAAACCGACGCCTGGCATACGACATACCATTCCGCGAAAATAAAAAGAGACCCCAATTGAATGAAAGCCCTACCATAGGTACCCCGTTACCAGGTCAACTTTTCCGCAATTTGAAGACTGCCAGTACACGTCGTATAGAGGGATGTTAGTTGTGTACCATCATAATGTTGTTTTTGTGAGAACAAAATGCCCCGGATCTACGCGTTTTTTCGCTGTCTTCGTAGCATCGGGCCCAATCTGGAGGTCAACGCCCTTTTAACTGTGCGCTGCACATATACACACAGAGACCAATGTAGGAGCGCTATGTGCAGGAGCGTCCTGCACAAAACTTTGAGCAAGCTTTGTTCAGGATGCGGTTCTTATTGGGAAAGGCGGGTCTTTCAGCCGCCCGGCGTATGTTGGAAAAACACCACCAAAACAAGCGGGGGTGCCGCGTGGCTGCCCCTGCCGACCTCGAGCCCCCCGAAGGGCTGGGGTTCGGGTTCGGGTAGGGCTAGCGCTGGGGTCGGGCCTGGGGTCGGGTTGATCTGGGCCGACTTGCAAGGTTGAAATTGACGACACATGACCTGCACAAAGTTTTGTGCAGGAAGCTCCTGCACATAGCGGGAGCCTATATTTCTGGTGAGCCGTAGTTGCAATACGGGTATGCAAACAACACTTGCGCACCTCCAGCCTGCTCCCGCTTGACACCCAGTCCAACCGGGACCTCAACCTTCCGAACCAGATATGTGGGTACATCATGGGCCGCGCGCAGGGCCCAAGGCACCCTGATCCTACCCCAACCAAAATCCACCAAAATTAGGGCTTCACCAAACGGCCAGAACACACAAACACAAGAAACGAGAATAGTCCAAAGGGTGTGCAGAGCTTTTTTTTGCAGCCCTGGTGTGCAATTAGGGTTCCCCTACTACCCGAAACGGAGGGCGTCTTGCGAGTGCAGTGCGCGCAGGAAGAACCGAGTGGCCTGCTCCTCCGTCATACCTGGTGCTGGTGTACCAGTAACCAGTAGGCCGTACGGTAACCCTTACTTAGTACCAGGTACCAGGTATGGTAGTCTAGACTACAAGGTACTAATAGTTAAATACCTGGTACCAGGTATGTGTGAGGATCAGGGAATAGTCTACATGTGTCAATTGCAAAACTTGCCGACTGTCACGAGGCAACGAGCTGCATCCGACGTCGTATACGAGCTGGGCCGGGCAAGACGCAAACATATAGGCTGGACTGGATGTCCGAGACGGTTTTTGCGAATCAGAACCGGAAATTTTGACACGTGCTTTCGATTACTACGGGGGGCCATAGTAAATAGAACCAAATATTGTTGGTAAAAATAGCGAAATATATGTTTTTTTTTGTATCTCAGGTCCTATTTACTACGGTCCCCCGTAATAGTATAACAAATTTATTGACGGGAGCATGTTTTTGATTTTTGTTTTTTTTCGTGAGCAAGCTCGATATTAATATAATTGCGATTTTTTTGTTTCGAGACTAAGTGATGAAAAAAAATCAAAAATTAAAAACGTACCACCGTGGATATTTTTGTTACACTACAGCAATACTAAAAGTTACGCGTAAAAAATTCAGATACAAACGAGAAATTGGGCTGGAAATCGGGACTTTGTGTCCCTCATCGTAACATTTTGACTTTGTATGGCGAATCATAAAAGCAACGTATCTCTTGACGGACAACGAATTAGGCGATAGTGAGGATATCTATCGTTTCGCCATGTCTCAAGGAATGTTCACAACGAGAATCAGCGTCATCCACTTGGTACGTCTTTTCGGCGGTTTTGTATAGGCTTTAGGCCACTTCTTATGCAGTCGGATTCTAGGATCGAAAAAGCCGGTGTCCGATCGGTTATTTTTCCGACTGGATTGTGAATAGCTACCCTTCTTATCGTCCGTCGGATCGAATATACAGTTCTTGTATTTTTTTTCTGGAGACTTCTGATGTACGGGAGTGACTTTCAATAGATTGACTATTACTGTAATACAGCCGTAGCTCCAAGAAAAAAGGGTACTCGTACGTAGGGCAGGCGGAAGTCGGTTTGAAACTGCTTCGCCGAAATGGTCGTGGGGTCAGAGAGGTGGTCTCCATCTCCCAGCACCTTCGCCCAACCACACACGCATGCTGATGTCTCGCTCGTTGCTCGGGCAGCGTGGTGTGAGCTTCACACGCGGGGCGTTCTCCTCCATCTCGTCCTCGAGGCCATCGCGGCGCTGAGTTTATCAAGAGAGTCGCCGAAGCTACAACCAGCGCAGCAGTTAGCAAAAGGTCATCGATACAGCAGCGCACTGCGACCATCGGGTTTTTGCTGTCACGTGCTGCTGACGGGCGTAGATAAGGATGTATCACGCTCACTCGCGCCGAGAGGCAGCAGAAGTGACAGCAGCCAAGCCAGCTTCGCCGATGTTGTGGTGTGGGGGGTCGTGCCGTATGTCCTGCTGAGGTGTGGATGTGGGATACTCGTACGAGTTTGCGCCGGGACTTTCTAAGGCCACTTCTTATGCAGTCGGAAACTAGGATTGAAAAAGCCGATTTCCGATCGGTTATTTCTCCGACTGCATTGCGAATAGCTACCTTTCTTATCGTCCGTCGGATCGATTGCACAGTTTTTGTGTTTTCGTGTGGAGACCAGGAGACGCTTGATGTAAGTGAGTGAGTGAGTGAGTGAGTGTAGCTTGACCACTGCTGTAGCACCGAGAAAAAAGGGGAGGGTAGACGGAAGGCGGTTCCGAACTGCTTCGCCGTAATGTTCGTGGGGTCAGAGAGGACTTCAACCTCTGCGCCAAACCACACACACACACGCTGATGTCTCGCTTCTTCCTCGAGCAGTGTGTGAGCTTGACACGCGGGGCGTTCTCCTCCATCTCGTCCTCGAGGCGATCAAGACGCTGGGTTTCTTCGACAGTTGTCGAAGCTACAGCCAGCGCAGCAGTTGGAAAAAGGTCATAATCGATACCGCACACTGCGGCCATCGGGTGCTGTTACGTGCTGCCGACGGACATAGATGAGGATATATCACGCTCACTCGAGCCAAGCAGCAGCAGAAGTGACAGCAGCCAAGACAGCGTCGCCGATGTTGTGGTGTTGGGATGTGGCGTACCAGGTATGTCGTGTTGTTGTGTGGGTGTGTGATACTCCTACGAGTATGCGGCTGGGCTTTCTAATATTTCAGATGCACGAATCCGACAGACGAGTTGGATCGGAAATCTCAGTTTTTTCGACTGTCTGGTCCTGTTGGAAATCATCACCGTTTTTTTTTTTTGAAAAGGCGCTTTTTCAACTGCTTAGGCCACTTCTTATGCAGTCGGATTTGCAGTCAGTTGGAAATGGTGTTATCAGCACGTTCGCAAGAGCTTTTGCCCCGAAAATGTGCGAAACTGCTGTTTCTCGCCTCAGAATGACTTGGACTTTTTTCCAAGACCTATCTAGGGGTGTTTCCCGCTTCTCCATGCGCCCGGTTGCAGGAAATCACCTCCGGTACTTTTCCGATTCAATTGGGTCAAATACGATTACGATCAGGGATCGGATCGGAAAAAACGTTTTTTCCGATCCAATCGGGGATTGTAATCGTATTTGACCCAGTTGTATCGGAAAGGTACCGGAGGTGATTTCCTGCAACTGGGCACCTGGAGAAGCGGAAAACAGCTCTAGATAGGTCTTGGAGAAAAGTCCAAGTCATTCCGAGGCAAGAAACAGCAGTTTCGCACATTTTTGGGGCAAAAGCTCGTGCGAACGTGCCGATAGCACCATTTCCAACTGACTGCAAATCCGACTGCATAAGAAGTGGCCTTCAGATTGCCATTTTTTGTCTCCAATCGGAAACCGGCTTTTTCAATTCTAGTTTCCGACTGCATACCTCGTAAGAAGTGGCCTAACATTTCCCATTCATGAATCCGACTGGCGAGTGGATTGAAAATCTCAGTTTTTTCGACTGTCTGACCCAGTTGGAAATCATAATCGAAAAATCTTGGATTGAAAAGGCGCTTTTCCAACTGCATAATAATGCCAAATATTGTCTCCGATCGGAAACCGGCTTTTTCAATCCTAGTTTATGACTGCATAAGAAGTGGCCTTTTTAGTACGAGAATACGTACGTGACGAGATTATTCGATATGGCTTTTCTCGACGACATCAACTCGGATTCCAAAACTTAAGGTGTCGGCAAGTGCGCCGTGAGCTCAGGAACACGGTTGTCAAATTTGGAGTACAGATATTTCCAAATGACAGCAAAACCACCGATCGAATGAAAACCAGTTTTAGCGCTGGCCCAGCTCGTACCGCGTGCAGATCAACGAGCTGCATCGTCGTGTATTCGGTTGCGATTGCGCCGCCATCGGGACTTGCTGTACAGGAGCACTTTTGACTGCTTGCTCACTTCGAAGCGCAAGGATTGATGCTTGCTCATTTCGCGAGGATAAAACTCGACTTCGAAGCGAAGCGCTACGCAGCCGGATTGCCCGAAGCGGCGCAGCAGCAGTAGTAGGGAAATAACAATTGCAGGCCTGACGAGCAACCGACGTTCGCCTGCAAAACCTTCGGAAACGGAACACGGCACTACACTCGAGAGCGTGCGTTCTCTGTGTGTCTGATGATACCCTCTCTGTGTGTACCAGTACATCATTGATGTTCTGCAACCGGAGGACTGCAGCTTGCACATTATCCAGACCGATCATAGCAAAGCTTGAATCGACAACGTCGGTCAACGTCATCACCGACTATGTCATCCTTTGCAAGGCGATGGTTGCATGGGGTGGCGGAGGCTCTGCTCTTCGTCCTCCGGCTCCCCCTCTAGCCAACACGGATGGAATGCCCGATGCCCTGTACCTGTGGTACGTGCGGGCTTTTCCGAGGAACAACATCTTACCCTTGGGATGGGCCCAGCACCCGTACGGCGTCGAGCTGGCGGCTCCGCCGAAGCCGCAGCATCTCCGCTTCCCCGAGCCGCTCTCTCCATCGATTGACGCCTGAGTAGTGGATACATAGCAGAGATTCCTCAGCAGTCGATCGCAAGCTAATCAATCTCATCAAAATTCAACTTTCTTCCGCTTCATTGGAATTGGAAGCAAAGAGAACAACCGCCTCCCTATAGACTGCAACTCCTTGCTTTCGAAGAAAACGCAATTTCACGAAATTGCTATATACTGCTGTTGGATCTCTTGGCTCCCGCAATGAAGAGATCACGAGCGACAAAAGGGAAGGGCCCCCCTGTGGGATACGCAAGGCGCCTTGAGACTGGTGAGCCCTTTTTTGGGAATCAAGTTCCCCGAAACTCCAACTGAAATGTTATTGATAGCGTCTTTTGCTTTGTTTACTTTCAAACTATCCGTAGCTCGAAGACTCTCAAATCCGGCTCAGCTGGAAGTCTGCCCCAACACCCGCCTGCACCTTGTACCAGCAGCAGCAGTTTGGAATGCAGAGGCATCACTTTGGTGTTCCCATATTTTAGACCGTGGGCTTCCTTCGACCTCAGCGACGGGAGTAGTATACCAGCGAAGAACAGGTACACGAGAATATTATACGGGTACCAGCAGCAGTACTGGTACGTACAGCTATTGTAGTACACAGTACAAAGCCGGTCGCCCCGGTGGTTCAAGTGGTTAACCTCGAATTCTACTTGTTTGAGTCCTGGGTTCGAGCCCCAGGAGGGTCGGACTTTGACTTTATTTGCAAAAATAAAAAAAGGGATTCAATTGTTGAGAGCGCCTTGCAGCGTGGGTAGGCACAATTCGATGCGAGTCGACGAGGGAAGAAAATGCTGAAATCTTCTCGCGATAAAAAATGAAGGCACGTACCGTAGCGGGAAGGGGGGAGAAGAGCCTGCTATGTGACCCCGGATCTGAGTTACGAGTTGGAAGGAGAGAGAGTAGAAGATGTGCGAAGATAATGAATGGGATGGAAAAAAAAAAGAAAAAAAAAAAAAAAAAAAAAAAAAAAAAAAAAAAAAAAAAAAAAAAAAAAAACACGAGGTGCGGGTAATCGCAGTCGACCTTCGACCGTGAACACGAAACATAAAGTCCACCCTCCTTACGTATCCCGTCGGCTCGAGGCCTGTTTGTTCCTTCAGCCGCTGTTACTAATAGTTACCTGATGTTGTATAGCCTCACAGCCTCTGTAGGTTCCGTCCTATCATGACATGAGTTCTGTTCACGGTACTGACGCGGACTATTTTCGTGTTTCCTACGTACTCGTACCTCAAATGAATATGATCGCCGGGGCGCAAAAAAAAAAAAAAAAAACGATTTTCGTGTTTTTCCAAGACTTCGGCTGCTTTTCACGTCATCATGTCGACACCGTAACGTACCGCACCCATATCGGTAACTCGCCCCCTCACCCCCTGGCTAGCCTTCTGATAGTGTCCGGGGGGGGTTGCCGACCTACTAGCACACTCGTGACGGAAACTAGAACAGCAGTGACGGTGATATCGTTTGCATCGATGAAAGTCGATGACTGTCGACAAGCAACGGCATAACTACTACTCCTGTAGAAGTATTAATAGCACGAATGGATGAAACGGGCGAAAGGCAACTACTGGGGGGTGGTTTGGGAGTTGATAAGAAGTTTCTACAGTAGTAAGTCGAGCATGCCCAGCAGGCATGCGCGGATTCAGATCCGCCACGCGCTACTCGTACGCTTCGGCTTCCGGCGACGGTGTCCAGGCGTGCACCTCTGGGCGGCTGCCGGACTGCTCCAACCAAGAGCTACGAATTATGGACCACAGCACTACCGACTGCAGCAGCCGCCGCCACCACAGCAGCGGGTAGAATGTTGGACAGCTGAACCCGGATGCAGCAGTATCGCCGTAGAGCTACTTGTGTTTCAGGAACAGCACAGCAGGTAGAGCTACTTGTGTTTCAGGAACAGCACAGCAGTAGATATATGCGGCAGACCTCTCCATGTGGGGGGAGGCCCGCAACAGCAGCAGCTGCACGCGAGCAGCCAAGAAGCTGCCGAAAAAGACACATACCACCCCACCTTACACGCCACCTTTCTGCAATGCACGAAACGGGTGGTGGCGACTTCCAAGGCACTCGCAACTATTTTGGCACGCCCGCTCTTGTTGTTGCTGTTGCTGCTGCGTACCTGGTATGCGTCTATCGACGCGGTTAGAGACACCTACTACACCACACCTTGCCTTTGAGCGGGACAACGTGGCGGGACCGATCCCGTCGGCGCGTTTTTTGTTCTTGTTTTTATTGATTTCGCAGCAGGGGCCGAGCGTGTCTCCAACCTTCCGCTGCCTGCCTGCCTCCTACTCGTCAAGGCTATATAGACGTTAATCACAGAGTCAATCGAGGTGCTCCCAATATGTTAGTAAAAATGGTTTAATATATTGGTTTTTATTTACACCATAGGTCCTATTAACTATGGCCCCCCGTAATAGTAGAGAATTAACCCTCTTTCGTTCCTGCTGCCTCTTTACCCCTTTAACACTACAGCACTAACTACACCCACGTCACCCATATCGTGGGGGTCAAAATACTTTGAAATGGTGTGTGGTACACCTGGTATGGTGCCGCGGTAAAAGCGGCAGCCCCCGCGTCACGTCTTGCTCGGCTCGTGGCTGCCGCCGGGGCAGCAAGCGACCGCCAGTCTTAATTGGTGCCTATCCTGCGCCGGTCCTGAACCAAAAGCCCAGCTTTTTGCGGAAAACGCGATGCATTCATTTTCACCCGTGGTGGCTTGGCAATTTTACGATCTCGTTTGCGATTGCCTCGTCTCCAGGCCACCACAAAGGGCGATGTGGGGCGGTGGAGCTTGAGTGCCCGCAACGCCAGGTACGGGTGAAAGCGAAGCAGCTTGCCACCCTAATCAGGAAGGCGCCGATGGTGGTGGTACACACGGGAGCGGGCTTGTCCACCGCGGCGGGTGAGCGAGTATCGTAGATGGAGGTCTCGGCTGTCAGTGACCCGTACACCCATACACCATAGGTGTAGACCTTGGCTGGTCATGGGCACCCGTACAGTACGCTAACGATTGACGTGTTGGTATTGCGAGTGCTTCTGAAGCGCCGACCTCTGTTATTGCTGCTGTAGAAGGCTAAGCGCTGGGGCAGGACTGGTGTTGTCTTGGTTGAGCTGTGCAACAAGAGCACGGTAGTAGAAGTACGATGCTGATGTCTTTACTCTTTCGGGTGTCCGAACGCAGGCGTGGAGCCGTTGAATGCGCCTAGCTTGAAGGCGGGCGGGACGCGGTCCGTTGAATCCGCGGAGACTGGGAGAAGGGAGACATTGTCCTCCGACCGGCACTGCGAGTAGTTCGTATGATGGAAATGATCGATTTTTTGTTTGCTCCGCCAGCGCCCCCTCGGCGAGTCTGCACACAGGCTGACAGGCAACGGTAGCCTCGCAGATGCCACTTTTGACACCAGGTATCTATCAACGCACGATAGTTTTGCTTTTGCCGGGCTCGGCGGCTGCGGTGTGCCGAGGGGCTTCGACCTCCCTGAGCTGTTCCGAATGGCGAATTGCTTTATCTCGGGCGAGGCGGATTGCAGGAATCTCTCACGTACCTGGTATCGTTTATCATACTGCTGTGTCACGGGTCACTACTGTCAAGGCCTCCCTACTGGCGCATCAATGCAAGCATTATCCACTCTAGCGCTGCCTGTGTGTGGCGTTTCACCACGCCACGACAGGCATACCGGACTTCCGAGGTCAGCGTGGAGTTTGGACCCTAGAAGAGCAAGGCCAGCCGCTGCCCGAGTACGAGCGATGCTGGGACAACGCTGTGCCAACGCTTGGCCACATGGCGCTGGTGGGGCTGGTAAAAGAGGGCCTCGTCCACGCGATCATAAGCCAGAACGTAGACGGTGAGAGAAAGGAAGGGATGCTGCAGTATCGCACGCCCCCCACGTGTGGGGCTGGTAAAAGAGGGCCTCGTCCTCGCGATCATAAGCCAGAACGTAGACGGTGAGAGAAAGGAAGGGATGCTGCAGTATCGCACGCCCCCCACGTGTGGGGCTGGTAAAAGAGGGCCTCGTCCACGCGATCATAAGCCAGAACGTAGACGGTGAGAGAAAGGAAGGGATGCTGCAGTATCGCACGCCCCCCACGTGTGGGGCTGGTAAAAGAGGGCCTCGTCCACGCGATCATAAGCCAGAACGTAGACGGTGAGAGAAAGGAAGGGATGCTGCAGTATCGCACGCCCCCCACGTGTGGGGCTGGTAAAAGAGGGCCTCGTCCACGCGATCATAAGCCAGAACGTAGACGGTGAGAGAAAGGAAGGGATGCTGCAGTATCGCACGCCCCCCACGTGTGGGGCTGGTAAAAGAGGGCCTCGTCCACGCGATCATAAGCCAGAACGTAGACGGTGAGAGAAAGGAAGGGATGCTGCAGTATCGCACGCCCCCCACGTGTGGGGCTGGTAAAAGAGGGCCTCGTCCACGCGATCATAAGCCAGGACGTAGACGGTGAGAGAAAGGAAGGGATGCTGCAGTATCGCACGCCCCCCACGTGTGGGGCTGGTAAAAGAGGGCCTCGTCCACGCGATCATAAGCCAGAACGTAGACGGTGAGAGAAAGGAAGGGATGCTGCAGTATCGCACGCCCCCCACGTGTGGGGCTGGTAAAAGAGGGCCTCGTCCACGCGATCATAAGCCAGAACGTAGACGGTGAGAGAAAGGAAGGGATGCTGCAGTATCGCACGCCCCCCACGTGTGGGGCTGGTAAAAGAGGGCCTCGTCCACGCGATCATAAGCCAGAACGTAGACGGTGAGAGAAAGGAAGGGATGCTGCAGTATCGCACGCCCCCCACGTGTGGGGCTGGTAAAAGAGGGCCTCGTCCACGCGATCATAAGCCAGAACGTAGACGGTGAGAGAAAGGAAGGGATGCTGCAGTATCGCACGCCCCCCACGTGCGCCTTCATTTTGCCCTCGTTGCTCATGTTGTTGTGGTCTTTGCGGTTGCTGCTGCTTGTGGCTCTGGTTGTGGTTTGTGGCGGTGGATCTTGCTGAGGCTTCCCCTCCTGTGAGCAAGCATCAGCTTGCGGGTCGCTTTTTTTTGCGGCGAAATATCGGGAGAAGGCGCGCTATTGCACCATGATGGAAGATGGCGCCACAAAGGTGGGTATCTGATACCCCGACCGATCTCGTGCCTCAGGCCAGCCTCACACGGAGGAGATGAAGCGCTTGTCGGTCGAGGTTGCAACCCTGACGTCGGCGTTCTCACTCCCAAAAGCCGCTCGGCTGTATTTCTGAGAAGGTACCTGCTAATGGTGCGGTACGGCACGGGGTGACCACGTACGGCACGGTCACCCTCGGTCGGGTTACATCAGACACACACCTTCTTTTGCGCTTTTTTGCGCCATCTTTTCGTTTTTTTTGGTGCAAGGGTAGCGGATGCTTGAACAGGAAGCCGTCGCCAAACTCCCGTGGTCTCATCCAGGCTGGGGTCCGCGGCACTGGGTGCCCGCCGTCCGAGCTGCACACCACCCTCGAACCACCCCGAAGAAAGCTATTACGGAGGACCCTAGTTAACAGGACCTATGGTGTACATAAAAACCTATATGATTGACCATTTTTACAACAATATTTGGTCCTGTTAACTATGGCCCCCCGTAATACCAACAATGGTTTTATTTGTACATATCGATACCGATCTGGTTGTAAATATAAGGACCGCTTGGTCTTACTATTACTGTCCAACTGTACCCTACGTGTCCGCACAAGAGTGGTATGGGTTTACCCCAAACGACTCCCGCCTTCGCCCTTGTACTGGGTCCACGGGCGTCGCTTACAGGGCTGCACTTGAGATCTGGCATCCCCCGCGACAAGCTGTGCGAGCTGCACGGCAACCTCTTCATGGAGGTGTGTTCGGAATGCCAGCGAGAGGTTCGGCGGACGGCGGACGTCGGGGGCGTCGGTTTCCAGAAAACAGGTACACGCTCGAGTTTGACACCCCCTTCGTTGTTGCTGTTGTTGCTGTTGTTGTTGTTGTTGTTGTTGTTGTTGTTGTTGTTGTTGTTGTTGTTGTTGTTGTTGTTGTTGTTGTTGTTGTTGTTGTTGTTTTTCTCGCGTTAACTCATCGGCGAACATCTTGTCCGTGGTCTCAGGCCGGGCTCAACAAAACCCTGGAGAGGAAGAAATGCCCCAGGAAGAAATATAACTATTACGGGGGACCATAGTCAATAGGACCTATGGTATGCATAAAAACCTATATATTTAAGAATTTTTACTAACAATGTTTGGTCCTATTTGCTATGGTCCCCCGTGATAACTTATACCAGGTAGACAAAGCAGCACGGTACACATTTTGTATGTATCGTGTTGATCTCGTCATCATGCGCGAAAAAAAATGCTGTAATCGCGCTGATTCTATCGCCGTCAAAAGCGCCCCCCCCCCCCCCCCCCGCCGCCGGCCTCCGTACAAAGAAGCTTTGCCGGTGTCTGGCTTCGAGTCGAGACTCGTGCCGGGCTTTTAATTACTGATTGAAACACGGTGGAAAAGGCGATCAGAGTTTTGTGGAGTGCCTCGAGGTTTTAGGACTCGATGATAAGGTTCGGTGTTAGAGTTCCACGGGCGCAATGTGTTTCCCACTTGGCAGCTCTGGCCTTGGACCGGTGTTTTGCTCTTTGTCGTTTCTCGACGGATTTGTGGATATTTTCCGTACCCATTGGGGTTCTCTAGTCCCGATTCCTGCCGCAGTCTGTTCGCGCGACACAAGCGTCGGGAACGGCGATAGGATACGTGCTTATTTCTGGATAGGCTTGCTGCCGCGCATTACTTGACGCTCTCTGGTGTGCCCTTAGTCAGATCATTGTAGTTGCTGCGTTTACCTGAGCGATCTGGCGATATCCGGCCAAGCTGTGCTGCTGAGGTTTGCCGTCGGGCCTGCGATTCAAGGGGCGCCGTGCACGGCGTCGTCACAACGAACAGCAGGCGGAGCGACGGTTTTTTTTTATCACAAGGCGCAGTTCGCTTTTACGGCACCGCTCTTGTCTGTGTTGCCACGTTCAGCGCACGTTTTCTCCCCGTCGCTCTCTCGCGCGCGCTCGTGCTCGTGCTCGGTAGAGCGGAGCAGTCGGCACTTCTCATGTCACAGCAGCCGCCGGTCCATCTCCGCCCCTCCGGCACCGTTCCGCCCTGGTCTCGATGCAAACTTTTCCACTGTGCGTTGATTTAGTCCGCCGGCCTCTTGTGTCTAGGTCGAGAATGCCCTCATTGCGGGGAGGCGCTGGTGGATGTACTCCTAGATTGGGAGGACGAGCTTCGGGACTACGAGAAAGCGGTAGACCTCTCGAAAAGGTCAGTTTCGCAGTACAAACCGACCCGCGATCAGGCGTTTTTGTTTGCCGCGCGGAGAGTGAATGTGTCCTGTAAGGGTGTCAAGAGACAAGGGAGTGAGAATGGCGCGTGTCTTCACACCGCGCGTCAAGCCCGTCTATTCATTTCTTTACCGTTTTTCTGCTCTAGAGCGTCGGGCGTGTTTGCGCTTTTTTTTCGTCCCTACGCCCTTCGGCGCCGCGAGATCGGCGGTGCTGGGTTCGGCAGTTCCCACAACGCTGATTGGTGCTTCACGGAAGAATGGGTTGTATTCGGGGTTTGCTCAACAAATGTCGGCGCACAGAGGGGGTTTTCTGCGAAGAAAGGTACTCCCTGAAGGAGAGTCAGTCACACGACTATTAAATAGCAGTTTCTCTGAACAGCAGCCTGGGGGGTCTTGACGGCGAGCGAACGAAGTTACTCGGAACCGACGAACATTTGGGGGCTGGTTGGCGTTATTTTTCCTTCATTCGTACTGGCGCGTGCCCGTACCCTCAGGGCCTGGGACAGATAGTCGAATGCAAAAGGTCTGGCCTGCTCTGGAATTGTCCGCCCATAGCGCGCGGTGCTGACGCCCGGAGGTAGTAGGTGCAATGCCGACTGCAATATAAGACGGATATTTAATTTACGCGTGGCTCTTGATCGTAAACGCGACACCTTGCATGCCGCCCTGTCGTGTTTTCCTCCACCAATGTGCTGTCCACAGAACAAAACTATCGCGCTAACCCCCGATCGATCGCAAGGAGACCGCCCGTCCACGACTTAAGCCGCCGCCCAGACGGTAAAAAAGGACAGTATGTTTTAAGCAGACGGTCACGTTGAGACCCAAACCACCCACCCAACCATCCGCCAGCGAGAGGCACCCGATACGTCTCCCACGGCCCTTCCTACCGACGCCACCGGTGGCCTCGTCTACCGCTCCCTCTGACCATGTGGTGGGGTGGCGGCCGCTTGCCGCTTCGTTTGCCAAACGTTCCTGAGCGCAAACGGAAAAACGCTGAATCAAACTCGGAAAAACGTTGTTTGGTTCCTCGCTTGAGTGGCGCTGCAGATTGGAGTCGCGTGCCAGCGAACTCGCTTATTTTGCTGCTTTGTTCGCCACGTGGCAGGTGCGGTCAACATGGGGGCGTCGCTCTCTGTCTCGGGACGTCGCTGCAGATTTCTCCTTCGAAGGACCTGCCCGCCAAGGCCGACAACATGGCGCGTCGGTATCGTATCATCGTTCCACTGGATAGCGTGTATGGTCCGTGAGGCTCTTGCGTTTATAGCTGCTGTAGATGTCGTTCGTCATTGCTGATATTTCTTCGGCGTGGAGTGAACGGTTGGACCCTCTCCGCGATTTCTCGTCCGCTGTGCTGCCGCGGGCCCAGGTGATTGTCAATCTGCAGAAAACTCCGAAAGATGGCCGGGCCGCGATAGTCATCCACGCCAAGATTGACGCGGTCATGCGCTGCGTGATGCAGGAGTTGGGCATCGCCATTCCGGTGCGCGACATTTTAAACCTGTCTGTTGGAGGCATACACCATGGCTTTGCGGACTGCTTGGCGGTGTTTCCGTGAAACGATTACGCGTAAACGCTGTGGACATTTTCGTCATTTCCCCGCATTGCGCTACAAGTACACAATTGCGTGGTACTTACATTTGGTTTGGTGCGGCGTTTGGCTTGCTCCTGTCGCGCATTGTCTGCGCATTCGCGTATCGTCCGTGCGAGTACAGGCCGTTTTACGCGTGCTTGAGGTATGCTTCACCTCGCTGGTTGTTTTTTTGTTTTGAAACCTTGGTTTAGGTATTGGGGGGGGGGGGGGGTGCCTGCACTTTGGCTGTGGTGGTCTGCCGCTCGTACGAAACGATTGCGCAATAGCAGCGGCATGACAGCGAACCAAGGCTGTACCGAAACTCTTGTACTACGACACCTTATCGAGCCGAAGCTGGGAAGGCCTACATACCCCTGCCAGCATTGCGTACGATTTTTACCCCCGCACCCACGCCCACATTGTACCCGAAGTACTAGCGCGAGGTGGGTACGCCCCCCGCGGAGCGCACGCTGTCGGCACTCACGTGCGGTTTTCGTATGATATTCGCGGGGCGGCTGCACGATAAACCCGTCTGCTTTGAACGGCCGGCCAATCGGAGACGCGACACACGTTCACGGAAAGGCGTACACGTAGAGATCGGCGTTTCGCTTGCTAGTCCTGGGACGCTTAGAGAGGCTGCAGGACGGGGCGACGCGCCAGGCAGCCGTGATCCTGCAAGGGGGTGTGATGCAGCGCGCGGGGGGGAGGGGGGGGGTTCGCTCACTGCTTGTCGGCTCACGATGCGCTTGTTTTCCGTCGTGGAAATCCGTATGTTTCTCGCCTCACCTTACAATTGAGACAACCCCTCGGAATATCGCGAAACACTGACTGCTGCGTAAACCTCGTACGGCGAGTCTACTGTCGCGTTAGTGTCTGGATTTGTCGAAGGTGCAACCGACCTGTCGTCGGCGGGCCTACGACTGCGGCGTGAAACTCGCGCGTCGCGTCTTTTCTGACCCCGCTGTCATTGTTCTTGCGTCTGGAAATGTCGGCGATGCATCCCATACACTGTCGGCGGAGCAGGATTTTCGACGAATCGAAACGCTGGTGGTGAGCCACACGTGTTGCCGTGGCAACAAGGGGCCGCTGTGGCGCTGGACGCTCGCTGTCGGGGACGCCGCAGACGGCGCGCGCTGCGGCTTCGTTGAGTCCATGGTGGTCTCATTTCCCGGCACCAAGCTTGCCGAGGCACGGGTGACAAGGTGAAGAAACTGTTGGGCTAGAGCGGGTGGCTACTCTACTATCGATTGGTCAGCGCCGCAAGAGAAACAAAACACACTGTTGGTTTCATGCCTGCGTTCTGCTGTGATTGGCTGCACGCCTTGTGGTCGTCTTTGTGTCGTGGTTCCGCGGCGTTCGACTTCCCCGGGACGAGATGACATTTTTTTGCTGTTGTCTTGCTTGCGCTGGCGGCGGTTCGCGTGATCGTTTGCCCCCCGCGAGGGTCTACATATAACTTGTTTTCTGTTTCTCGTCGCCTGCTGCCCGGCTGCGCCTGTGGAGGGGAACCTAGGGTCTCGAGAATAGTATGTGCGCTTGTGGGCCTCGCAACCGCGGCATGATTATTGGCGATATCTCCTTTTCGTCTCGGCGCTCCCTGCTCCCGTGTATTCCACAGGGGACCGTTTCGTGTATCCAGGGCCACAAAGCCCCCCGAAACGCCGCGAGATCAATCGCGTGGGGAGGGCGAGGCCGGCGGGGAAAGCGGTGGAAGTTTCATATCAGCAGTGCTCAGGCTTAACTTCGTGGCGGCGCCGGGCCACCCGGCTCCTGAACCGCAGTCGGTCGAATACCGCATGGACCTGTCGAAGAGCGAGGGTTCGAAAAAGGTAGAGGTGTTTTTAGGAGAGGTGGCCTACGCTAGCAGCGAACAATCGAAGGTTTAGCGCTCAAGCGGCGTTGGATTTGGAGGAAAGGTAGCCTTGCGGCCGTTTTTTTCCGACAAGTGAGGCGTAGCTAATTGTGGTGATGATGGCGTCGATGGTCGTCGCTGCATGCGTCGGCGACCGTCCAACCCGACGCGTAGAGCAGGAATAACTCGGCCCAAATGTCATCACCGGTATGTGCACCCTGTTCTGTATCACTATTACGGGTGACCATAGTTAATAGGACCTATGGTATACACGAAAACCTATATATTTACCTATTTTCACTCACAATATTTGGTCCTGTTTACTATGGTCCCCCGTATTAGTATACCAGGTATATCACACCCTTTTGCGTGATGTGGTTAAAATCGCATTGAGATACAATGTTCTGCCTCCACAGCCTGCGCGGAGTGTCAGACGCTGGCCTGAAGCTGCCGTAGTTGGTAGACGATTGCACGCGGCCGCCTACAAGAGACATCGACGACGCCGAGAGGGGACACCGTGCCAGAGTAGCAAAGGGTCATGGCCACAAACCCAAGAAAACTGTTGCACGTACGTACCACCACGTGCGTAACATAAACCAGAGCAGCCGTTGGCATCATAATTTTGATGACATGCACTAGAAACGATTTCGCTTTTGCTTTTACCAACGTAGGTCGGAGAGGCAGACATTATGCGATACCCCGTTGTCGCAGTCGCTATACGCCTGGCAGTTTCCGTGTACCTCCGTTTCTTTATGCTCTGCGATCCTGGAGTGAGCGGGTTGTTTTCCTTTTCTAGGGAGCTTGAGACTGCTGTCGTCTCACAGAGAGCACTGGATACTACGATTTGCGGCACAGGGCCTTACACGTACGTATGGCGATTTTTTTGTCGGACGGGGCAACAGCAGGCGTTGGAAGGTGTAAAGACCAACCATTTTTGCGACATTTGTACGGATATTGTAAGGACGGGCAATGGTGGCCGGTACGAGGTCGCGCCGCTGCCGTGCCGACATGCCTGCCGAGAGCAGAGATATTGCGCGTCGAAACAGAGAGAGACCGCTGCTGCAGCTCGGACACTCAGGACAATCGCCGCTGCAGAGGGCGGCCCAACACCCTCCTAACACCCTCCTGGTGCGGCCCTGTAGTATGCGCCTAGTTGTGTTTCTTGGAGCCTGCGCTCTGTCCCTGTGTGAGGGCCGAAAGCCAGGGCCAGCGCGAGTTGCCGTGCCCCTACACGGATAATCATCCCCAGAGGCACTTGTTTTGAGTGCGTGCGTCTGTCGAGACCACAGCAACTCCAGCACCAGACTGCACTACCAGCGGGACTAGCTTCGTCTCCGTGGGTTCGAGCCCTGGCGACTACCTGCTGCAGAGAGCAAACACCACCGTACTTGCATCAGGCAGTACTTGTTTCCCTTCAGATTGCACACAGCAAAGCCCCTGTCCGAAACTACAATAGGATTTTTTTATGCTCCTGTTAATGGCCCGGCAATCTGTCAATTTCCGCACAGAGTGGTGAAGTGGTGAGCAGTAGTAGTGCCACCCAATTGGGAAATTTACGACACTGCTGTTGGTACTCCTATTATTATCCAAACGGTCGGGTAGAGTAATATCGTGTACGTAAAACACTCAAACGAACTCTACAAGATCAAGTTTAGCGAACTCTCCCCGAGGAAATCATCCCGATGAATGAATGCCTTCAAAAATATCCCCCAGGTATAGTATCGGAGCCCGATTTGCACTGTCTCCCAGCATCATTACGTCATCCCGCCCTTTCTCTGGGCTCCGTTACGTTTTTTAAGGTTCCTTGGTTGGAACCATTTATTTGTTCTCTTGCTCCGTTCTCTCAGATATTATCATCCGGCCGTGTGGCTGCTCACGGTAAGCGCCGTCTGGGATTTGTTGATCACGAAGCATCTCGAAGAAACGGCCACATGGTACAATGAATTCAGAGTTGATCCGTCAACATCCTTAGAGCCCAGTAGCGGTGTGTGTACGTAATATGTACGGTACGAGAGTACTTGGGTTGGGCGGCATGGTTTTGGTTTACCGTTCGCCAGGGCAAACTCCATGGGTTGTCGTGGAGACTGGCGCTGCCGCGGTACGTGCCACTGCTGTTGTGCCTGCGGATAGTGCTGTGGTTTTTGGCATGGCATGCCACTGCAAGCCCCGTGGCCCGCCGCAAGAGCCACGTTTTTGAGCCACGGCAATGCCCAAGGCAATATACCCATCTGGCACCCTGAACCCATCAGTGGGCCCATTCCAATCGCCACCCTGCTCCCACCCAAACTGTGTACGTAGGAATGAAATATGCACCTGGCACCCTGTTCCCATCGAGCCTTACCGCGAAACTTGTCGCTTGACTTTCCATACTGCACGCGATTTCATCTCTTTCATTTGAAAAAAAAAACACGTCCGCCAAATCACGGGGTTTGATTCACACAGCATCCGCGAAGGTGGGACTTGGCGCAAACTGCTTGTAGGCGCGTCACCTACCCCTGCTCAGTTCATGGCCTCAACGCCAAAGCTAACGCCCCGCCAACTGCTAAAGGGTCTGAGTCGGCCATCCGTGACTCATGTGGGCTCAGGCGGCATAAAATAACTAGAGCTCGGCGGCGCTTTTCAATTTTTCCCTAGTACCCCGTTTTTAGTCCGACCTATTTCTTTTTTTTCGCGCCCCGAAGAGCGAGAGGAAACCATCCCTAACCCCTGTCCACACTTAAGTCTTATTTATCAAGTTTTCGTGTACCGGTTCGAACCCGGTTCGGTTCTTCCACCTTTGTCGCCTGTCTGTGACCGTTATTAAAGTGAGTTATAATTCGAGGATGTAGACACCTGAGTCTAGATATCTCTCCCGACTCAGGTACTGTAGGCGTTGAACCCACTAAAACCTCTCAATAGTCTCCCCTGCTTGACTCAGCGCACGAGTCACCCTACCCATCTGGGCGTCGGTCCCTATTCGTTTTACTCTTGGGAGAAGGAGTTCATTCAATAGTTTTCCGGATTTAAAGTAATTCGTGTGGTCTTCTTCTTGCACATCTACGTACCCGGAATGTGATTCGACAACTTTGGCGACCAGCAGCAGCAAGCAACATACAGCACACCGTCACGGCCTCGGATAAAAGCTCACGAGCAGTACAGGAGCGCTCCTTCGTGCCTCCATTCGCTCCTCGATGCGTCGCATAAAAAATATACGAACTGTTCACGAGCATTTATCATGTTTTTTTTTGTACTCTTGTTTATATTTTCTTGAGCAGAGCTCATAATGTTTTCTGCCTATTCGCGACGTCCAGAGATTCCTCGAACAATACAACACATGTCACCTGACTTACTACACACACAACAGTTACTTTGTAATGGTTGTAGCTGCTGCTGTTTTATGACTATTGCTAGAGCAACGGCCAACCAAATTCCCACGGTACCCAAGGTATCTCGATGCATCCCACGATATCCCACCGACTTCATGCGGCATCCCACCGATTGGCTCAGGTATCCCACCGTATCCCGTTGTGCATTTCATGGTGTCCCATCGACCTGCGGTATCTCTCGCACTGCACGTACACGCACTCGTATCTACTTTTACTCCTCCCCTCTCCTCTTTCGACTTCTCTCATAAGAACAAAAATTAGACTCTTAAGAATTATATTCGCGGTCACTAAACGCCAGAAACGTAATATCTACCCGGTATGTATACAGTTACTGCAGTAGTAAATCCTTGAGTATACCAGGACCGGCCCGGATGCCACAAGGGGCGCGTTCTACGGTAGAGGTAGCACATGCCCGCTAAATTATTTTGTGAATGACGGGGTTCCCTAACCCAAACTAGTCGGAATACCAATCTTGTTTCGAAATAAATGACGCTTTGGTATACTCGGGCCATGGGAGAATTCGTCGGGATGCTATTAGAATTGTGCTGAAATTAGTTTTCGGTTGATGTATGGAGCTCCTTATGTGAGGAGCCCCGGAAAAAAAGGGGTTAATATCTATCGTAGAACGCCTTAAGGCGTTATAAATGGATTGGTTCGAAATCGATCAACACCTTGCCCTGTTGAAAAGTCCCAGGCGAAGAAAGATGATGCGTCAGCTTTTAGTATTATTCTCCCGGCAGAGTAGATACAGATGGAAGTGGTCGTGTGGGTATCACGTACACCTACAGAAGGAACCACCAAGTAATTCATAATAAGCCAATATACCGAAGAGTCATGAAACCGTCAAAATACTGAACAAGCATATTCGAACATGCCCCAGAAATCTACTGCACGTATATAGTATGATGCACCACGACTGAAACTGCCATGGGTTAAACTGACGGGTGCTCATCTTAAAGCAAAATAGTTAAAAATTACCATGACCTCCCCTCAAACGGACATTGTGATTATAGGCCTCCATTGGAGACCCGACAAAAGGAAATACAGAAAAATTGATGTCAAAGCCAGCTTCAGAGGCAGGTGCAAACATAACACAGTTAACCGTATGAGGAACACGAACCCCCTGAAGCCGTTGCGACCGAAACACGCGGTAATAGGTACGCATCCTCTATTGAAAACCGTGAAGGCCGAAGGCGTTGTCGGGTAGGGACTGGGACCTTCTTCAGGGACCATGTGGTGTCGATATTCACGTACGATCTGGGCTATCTTCGACGTTCGAGCCTTCAAATCACGTGTGATCCCCGTTCAGACAACAGTGTTCATGGCGACCATGGGCGCCGCTTCGTATTCCGAGTCCGATGACGCTTTGTCATGGTCAAGCCTTTTCTTGTAGTATGACCACGACACCTGTCAATAGAACCGACATGCAACATTAATTGGTAAAGTCACGAAAAATGCGCAGGCAAAGGGAAAGCGGCAGTTGGCCATGGAAAGCCACCCAACCGAGACGATTGGCGTCACATTGACACAGTACACACAATCTTACGCGACCTATTTTGCACGGCATTCGTATGCTTCCCCACTTCGTGTATCCTGTCCTACAGTACAAGCAGTATGTGCAATGAGGAGTTTCCATCTCAAAGAATGATTACAAGGGCGTCCAGAACAAGAGAGAGCGGATTCAAGGTCGCGGGTCGGCCGCGTTCTTCTCTTTTTACTAGCTTAGTGCAACAGTGGATATGCAGTACAGCTACTGTGGGTCAAAAGAGCCCCGACCCGCGTGTTTTATTGGGTATATAAGGGGCATTTAATGATTTTGGTTTCAATAGATTGGTGTTGTATTTCCTGTGACAAAAACAGTCGTCAAGGGATCGTCACGATCGTAACGGAAAAATATTGCCCTTCATACGGCGCATGGGAGCTTCCCTCCGTCAGCTACGTATTAACACGAGCGAACTGAAGGTATGTGCAACACCTAGACGTGTCACATAGTAAACCGCGCCTCAAGCATGTGGTGTTTTCTCGAGATGCCGCGTGAGCTCGCAACTGACACCGGTTCAAGTCTACACGCCCGAAAACACGATTTGTTCGGCCGGGTGTGGTCAAGCCCGTGACCAAGCGTCTCCCTTTTTGGGAACCCGTGACTGGATTATCTACATATATCGGGGGAACAGTCCAAAGTACGAAAAGCATGCTTCCGCAGTTTAAACCTTACTCGCTCCCACAAAGGTGAACGGTAACCGCAGCAACAGAGCGACACGACCTTCTTCCCATATGCCGTTAGGCGGAAGGAGTAAAACACCCCGTCACGTCCTTCCCTGGTACCTGGTACACGACAAGGCTTCGAAGGGTCGCGAGGGCATTATGGCCTCACCTTGCAGTAGTAGAGAACAAAGATGGCTGATATGAAGTACACGATTCCAGCATGCCCCTGGTCCACGTCGTACTTCATTTGCAACGCGCGCATGTCTAGCGCCCCCCATACCGCCAGCACGGCCCTAACCGGCCACGACAGCATGTACATCTTGGCAGCTCGCTGGCTTTGGAAGCAAACGGCCCAAAGGCCTATTGCGCCCGCCAGGAAGGCGAAAACGGCTTTCGAGTTTGAGCGGTTTTCAACGCGACATTTGCAACGAGGCAGGTGTGGGTTGGCATGCAGACACGTGGGTGCGTGGGAGGGCAGGAGGTGAGAGGGTGGACTGGATCTCGCTCGCACCGTCCTTTGTCATGAAAGTACTGCAAGCTGCGAGTTCCTCCCGTCATCCTCATGGACTCATCCTTAAAAGATATATGGTATGCGTTATCAGACTCTGTGGTGCTTCGCACAGCAGCTGCGGTGTGTCTGTTCGGTCGAGTGCAACATATACATAGCGGCTCGAAATTGAAAGCGCAACTACAGTGTCCTCATCTATCTATGTACCGACTGCTACTGAACTATAACACCAACGATCAATTTGGCTACCATCACCCTCATGTGATGAGCTACAGTTTACAACGAGGTACATCAGCACCAATAGATAGGGATTAGAGTCTGGCAATGTCCGGACTTTTCCGTCCCACTTTCGGTGACAAAAATGGGAACCGAATTAGGAAACGACTCGTACATTAGGCTGGTGACCAATTATATGGAAGCCGGCGGATTGTCTATCATGTCGATATCATACATGCGGCCGTTCGGGCCACAGATCAGACGATCACGATCACTAAGAATCCAGTTACCATCTCATACAAACGTCACGCACGTGAGTCGAGGAGCACAATACCCGCTTGATTTATGACGAGATGAGCGAGTTCCTAATTTCCTGATGGTACCCAAAGATGGGGGCCTTCCAGCGTCGCATGCCCGATTTTCTGTGTCCCGACCGACCACCCGAATCTTCCACAACGGAAAAAATGCAGCAATCGTTGTGTGCCTACGGCAAGCACTCCTTGCATCGTACTCGACTATTCTGGTTCCCACTGACGCACACAAGCTGACGACAGTGACAAATATACACCTAGCGAGCAATAAGGTATGCCCTATCTATATTCACAGAATAAACCATGTATCAACACGCGTATTGCCACCCCATGACACGGACCTTGCCCTATCTATATTTACAGAATAAACCATGTATCAACACACGTATTGCCACCCCATGACACGGACCTTGCACATATGTGGACGTCGGAAGGTGAAGGATTAAATTGGTGATGCCCTCGATTTGATGGATGTTCTGTCTCATCTGCTCGCAGTTCGGTGTAATGGCAGCAGAGCCGCACAATTTCTCGTACTGCCAGTTTTTTGTGGGGGCGTGCACGGACGCGAGCAGTACAAAAAAATGATGGGCGAGAAAAGTAGCATCCAGGAGTGAATAAGGTTAAGGATCCACATAAAACGCGCTATAACCATTCAAGGAGACGTGATCTACAGTATCGGCACTTACCTGATGCAAGGAACGGTGTGTCAAGTGCTGTTTTATGCCGCATTGTGCAGTTCAAATATACCAGGTGAAGGACCCATTCGTCGTATATATAATATACACAAGGCGCTTCGCTCCGCGGGCGGCCTACGCCGCCCGCTACGCTCGCTCAGGAAGGAAAAAAGCACATCAAATTATGCGAAGCGAACAGAGAGAGGTCCGCGATTGAGTTTTGTTTTTTCAAGGACCGTAATTGCAAACCGGCGACTTGATAATGCCAAGAGTCCCGCCGCCATGCTTCAGGAAAAAACAGCTCCGACGTCAGCTTGGATGCCACGTATACGCTTCGCGTCGCGGATGTCGTACGTACGTACATACACCCCAGGTAGGGTACTACTGTCTGTACCTTTTTCTTCTTTCGATATGCTCTATGTCTGTACTGTATGTACGACGAAGAAAGCGAAAGCACAGCACGGCACAGTAGCGAATACAATGAAAATGAAGCCGAAAACTCGGAAAGGAAAAAAATCCCCGTCCCCTCTCGTGTAATATGTTTCTGCCTGATTGGAACACCAAACACCCGGTCGAAAAGAAGAAAAGAAACAAATCGCACAGAAGAGCTTCTCTCTCAGCCTCGTACGGCGCCCGCCCCTCTCGCGACCACCTCGCTACCGATTCGGTCCGGGTAAAGCTTTTATCACTCTCTGCCACAATCAGCCCCGTAGCCCGCCGCGCGTGAAGCCCGGTGCTCACCGTGGCCGTCGTTCGCCAGCTCGATAGCGTTGATGCTCAAACTGCACACCTCCCTCTTTCAACTTCAGCGTGGTCGCAAAAATAGCACTGCTTGAATATTATCTTGCCCTCCCGAACGACCTTTATAAACTCGTACATACTCTATCAACAATCATAAATCGAAGCCAGACAAAGCCCGTTCATGCATCCCTCGTGTCTCGAGGCACACGCGACGCCTAGGCACGAAAGCGTCGACCGCGCTCCTTGCAACCCCCCCTCTACCCGCCAGCACCCGCTGGCACCCGCGACGGTGCCGGGTCCTCCCGCTAAGCCGTGCTCGGAGAACACGCACGCACACGAAACGAAAGAAGAAAAAAGGAAGGAAGGACCGAGAAAACAAAGAACTGCTGGAAAGTTCCGGCAAGTAATGAAAGGAGGCGGTTTGGAAGTGGGAGCTCTGAGAGGCCAGGGATGTACCAACCGAGCACGCTCAGGGGTTGTGATCTAAGCATGCAGTTCTATATACGCGTAAATTAGATGGGTTTTGTTCAACTTCGGGGTGCCTGGAATCCCGAGGGCTTTATACAAAGACCTCAGGAATCCAAAAGCACCAAACGAAGCGCATACCTATTCGAGACAAACTGGTCAGCGTATCATATCGTGCCAATCCTAGTACGTAGACGAAGAGTGCAATTATGTTTTCTTTATCAGTTCGGCGGGACCCCTCAAAGAGCTCAATCGAACGGACGAGGAAGATGCTCTGATGCTTCTGAGCTACTTGTCAGACGGGTTCATCACGGCTGCAGAGTCGACATCCCAGTCGTTTATGTAGGCAGTCTGCGTCCAGTCAAGCTACGGGGTCTTTGGCGGCGCTACACCGCCTCTGTTGTCTTCCCGGTCTTGAATAGATACACCGTGTAGTGCACAGCATAAACCCTTATGGTGAGGCTCATTCTTATCGGAGAGCGTTTTTTCCAAAATTTCCAAAGTTTGGAAATAATTGGAGATATGTATCGGTATACGGAGGCGTTCTGTCACTATTCGTGAAATTCTCCAGAACCAAAAATATCAAGTTCGTTAACATTCCAATATTTGGAAAAAAAAAACAGGAAAATATGGAAGATTGAAAAATTGCGCGAAAACAATGTCGAAAATTTGGAAAAAAAGCTCTCCGATAAGAATGACCCTAAGGTTTGCTACAACTTTGCCATAGACCATGTTTTTAACACCCGCTTCTAATATCTTGGAAGCATGCGATCGACACCACCATATAATGCACCACATTGATGCGGAAGAGGTTGGTGTAAAAACGGGGGGAACTCCGTATTACCAGTTGGCGGCATATATACAACACCACATACAACCGGTAAAGTCACCTGATCCTGCGATATCTCGCGTATCATTTCTAAGAATGAAGAGTAGAAGGCGCGCATGAAGAAAAGTATCCACACTCCGCAGAACAAGGCGTCCATGGCTAGCAATCCCACGCCTGCAGTCGCCAAGCACATCTTGGCGTCAGTATGGAGTTGATGGGCATTTTACGAGCACTGCTCAAGCGTGATGTGACTTAGAACGAGCACCGTCGATGACGGGGCAGTCGAACAGAATGTAGCCTCAGCATTGTTACCACGTATGCTACCAAGGCTACTGTCAGACCGCACTAAGACAGTATTGCTGTCGCTACGAACGCGCAAAACATGAGGGTTGAAATAACAGCCGGAATTGCACTCCGACTTGCGCAAGTCACCTCTCTTGTTCATGAGAAGATTGATTTGTTGGTGTGGTGGTCGACGAATTATGTGGCAACAATAAGGACCGCAAGAGAGCATCCAGAGGATGGGTTTATTGATCCTAACATTAAACCAATGAATTGCAGAAGAGCACCGAACGATGGACGCATGAGAACATACAAAAAAATAAGACATTTCGGGAGAAGGGTAACCCTTCAGTTCTCCAACGGTCTCGGGACCATACGCGTCAGCGGAGAAACCCTGGTAATATTGTAAGTGCTTGAGTTGAACGCCGACATGTCCAGTCGCCATGCTCGCGAGGCGACGACTTGGGTCTAGATGACTACCAGGTAGTACATACCAGGTACTACTGATATTCTGACGACGTTTGCGTACCAGATAAAGTTTAGAAGCGCGACAACAACGTGCAGCAGTACACAAAAAACGAATACGATATGAGGCGTTCTACGATAGAGGTTCACGGAAGGGAGGTAGACTCGGTGCATGGGTTTCCTTTTGTTCCCGAGGTTTTCTTTTTTCGGGAAAGTCATGAGTGATCCATGTTGAAGATCATGCTGCACATTGTCGGATGGCAAAAGAAATAATAATAAAATAATAGAGGTTCACCCTAATTTTTCTGAGGCCCCTTACTTAGGGAGCTCCATGCCTCATCCGGAAACAGACTTCAGCAAAAACCAAAATGCATCCCGGCGAATAATCCCATGGCCCCCAAGTCTACAAAAACGTTTTGTTTCGAAATCAAGATTGACCTTCCGACGATTTTGGGTTCGAGAAACCCCGTCTTTCAGAAACAAAATAGCGGAAATGTGCTACCTCTATCGTAGAACTGGTCATATCATCTTTGCGTTTGACCCGCCAGCTTGTTACTCACGAGAACTCAATTATTTCAGCTTTTGGACCCGTTCTACGATAGATAGAGGTAGCACATTTCCGCTATTTTGTTTTCTGAAAGACGGGGTTCTTCGACCCCAAAATCGTCGGAATGTCAATCTTGATTTCGAAAAAAACGTTTTGTAGACTTGTGGGCCATGGGATTGTTCGCCGCGATGCATTTTTCTTTTTGCTGAAGTCACTTTCGGGTGAGGTATGGAACTCCTTAACCCTTTTAGAACCGCAGTTCCGTTGTGGGGACAATCCAGTCAAATTATAAGTAATTTGCCCCCAAAACGGGACTCTGCGGTTCTAAAGGGCTTACGTGAGGAGCCTCAGAAATGTTAGGGCGAACCTCTATCGTAGAACGTCTCTTTGGTATCCTAGGAACTAGCGAGAGCTCACTCATTTCAGCTTCTGGTACCTCGGGGACTCGCGACGACTCAGTCATTGCAGTTCCTGGTACACTGGGAAGTCAGCATTTACTTCAAGAGGGACTCGGGACTTCGCCAGTCAATGATTGAGTGTCGGTGACTCGGACCCGGACTCTGACGAACTTGATTTGCAGCATTTGACAACATGATCAAACATACCATATACCCTTTTGGTGGGCTATACCCACGGTAGATGTCTCTTGCATGATCTTACCGGTGCGGAGAGAGCAGCAGCAGCAACAGCTGCGCCAAAGGTAGGTCAGCCGTTGGCCCACCGGTGGTGTGTTCCCGTGAATCACATGGTGCGAGCAAAAAGTAGGGGGGAAGGTTCCTTGTTAGTGCAACGCCCAAGGCTGCTTTTGGCATTGATGTTGGCGTACGCATAGAGAGAGGTTAAAAAAACTATTGTAACATTGTAACTATCTTTACAATTATCGATTCCTTCATATCGACATGCGGAAGCACGACCGCTCGTTCCGACCTTCTTCTCTAGCTTCGCAGACCGTATCGACCACCAGCTGCCCTGCGCGCTTGCGCGCTGCTTGTACGATTCGACTCTTGCGTCACGTATCATCGCTCTTTTTTTTTCTTCCCTCACGCTGCTGTAAACTATCTCTGAGAATCGTCTTGTGTTGTGTAGTAACTCACTACCCTGGTATATAGTACCTGTCCCCTGCACCGTAACGCCTCTTCACTTACTGCTGAATCTACAGCAGTAGAACGTACAATCACTAAAAAAACTAGTGCCTCCTGGTAGCATAGGTTGTTGGAGATATTTCGGGCCCCATCACAGCGATACGTTTATTTACGGCGACTCGCGTTGTTATTGATAATGCAGCACTCCTGTGCTGTTGTTTTTTGTTGTTTCTTGTGTTGCGACATGACACGCCGGTTCATGATCGATTCCCCAGTTAGGACACTGGTGCAGATTTTAATATGTATTGAATGGAGTGCTGCGCATAACCCGTGCGTTCTTGATGTAGTCGGCCGGGTGGCGTGGGCTTCGTGCATTTTGTGGTCCGTTCGTTGACTTGAGTTCACAGCAGTATTTTTAGATGCTTCGAGGAGTTCTAATGAGTTAGGGGTCGGTGTGAGGGACAGTGAAGATTACTGGCAACCTGCCCATTCCTGATTCAAGTGGGTGGCCTTGGCCTCGGTTTTCGTTTACAGGAGTGTTTAGGGGGCGATACATCGATGCGTGTGCGGTGCATGCCCCGCCGCGTACTACAACCCGGACATTCTGGAGGTATAGTTGGCCGAGTGGCGTTGGCTTCGTGCCTACTATGATGCATCTGTTCGTTGGCTTGAGCAGTACAGGAGTTCTAAGGTGTCGGTAGCCGTGTTTTGAATGTTTTGTGGTGCACAACTTCTTCGATCGCGTTCGTGCATTCTCGTCTCAATACGAAATACTCTTAAATTCTTCATGTACGAGTTGGTCCGTCACTCTGCCGTACCGTCAATATCATCTTGATACAAACCGCTCCTAACCCCTTCAGAACCGCAGTGCGACTTTGGGGACAAACCACTCAAATTCTAAGTAATTTGTCCCCAAAATCGGAACCGCGGTCCTGGAAGAGTTAAAACGCTTCCTGTGGTTTAGTGTGTTTTGAGTCTCAACTGTCAGGGTCTTGGATTCGATTTGATGATGCGGGCGGCGTCAGCTGCACAACCTTGTATTAATATTGAAGAGCGAGAGCCTTATAGTATATTCTTGGTGTTTTCTACGTAAGGAGAAAAATACTCTCCACAACGAATGTACGAGAGAAAGAGTAGAGCGCCTTGTTTTTATTACCAGGTATAAAATAATAGTTCCTCTTCAAGTGTGTGTGCGGTCAAAGGGGGGTATGATTGTGGTCACTCGGGGGTACTGCATAGATTTAGTAGAGTTGCGGGGGGAACACCCCCGCAATATTTGTCAAAACGGGGAATTCGTCAGACCCCTCTTGCGAGGCGGTGCCGTTTGACCCAACAACGTGCCCGAAAAAACAAAAACAAAAACCGGGCATGCTCGGCATTGGCTGCGGGCACCCTACCAGCGAGTCAGAAACGAATTCGGAGCCGGTTGGGGCTCGTGGGAACGCCTCCCGCGGGGGCATTTTGCCTGTACCCCCATATGGCAAAAATGTCGAGGGGTATACCCCGCATATGACCATTTCCGCTTTTTAAAATTATTAAACATGTCAGAGTTGATTAATAAGTCGTCGTTCCCGATGCAAGGCGAAATTGGCGGAGACTTGACGGAAGACTGCACGAGAAGGCCGATATAAGTATCATTTTTTTTTAATATTATTTTTTTTTTTCCATCCCATTCATTATCTTCGCACATCTTCTTCTCTCTCTCCTTCCAACTCGTAACTCAGATCCGGGGTCACATAGCAGGCTCTTCTCCCCCCTTCCCGCTACGGTACGTGCCTTCATTTTTATCGCGAGAAGATTTCAGCCTTTTCTTCCCTCGTCGACTCGCATCGAATTGTGCCTACCCACGCTGCAAGGCGCTCTCAACAATTGAATCCCTTTTTTTATTTTTGCAAATAAAGTCAAAGTCCGACCCTCCTATATAGGGCTCGAACCCAGGACTCAAACAAGTAGAATTCGAGGTTAACCACTTGAACCACCGGGGCGACCGGCATGGGGGACCATAGCTAATAGGACCAAATATTGTGAGTAAAAATGGTTAAATATATACCTGGTACCAGGTATAGGTTTTTATGTATACCATAGGTGTGTGTTCTTCACATTCTTTCTACCCGTCGACATCCAGCACAACCTGTGTCCGTGCCGATTCTTCGATCCTAGAAGAGAGATCGTACAAGTTATGTGGTCACAAAGCTACGCCACAGAGATACTACGTTGCCACGTACCAAGGTACCTGGTATGCAGTAAGCACTGCAGTGGGCAATGCAATGCCATGTCATCATAGTATTAATAGATACGACAGAGGCACGACATACACAATCTATGAAATAGAGAAACGAAAAGAAACAATCAAAGAGAAAACAAAAACAAAGGAGACATATCGAAAGAGAAAAAGAAGCAGAAAAAAAATGAAAGCAAAAACTAGGAGAAACAGTCTGTCGTGCCCCCCCCCCGCAGGCGAGGTGGCCGACACTTGAAAAAAAACGGGCTGGAAAAAAGAAAAAAATAATAAAAACACCACTGCTTGAGTAAGACAAAGCACCAAGGAAAAAAAAATAACAAAGAAAGGGAAAATAGCACAACAAAGGGAAAATATCAGGCAGACCAAAGCCCAAAGCACCCTCGCAACCCAGGACTAGACACAAGTATAATTCAAGGTTAACCACTTGAACCACCGGGGCGACCGGCAAGATTTTGGTCCCCCGTAATAAGTACTTGTAAAAAAAACTTCCACTATTAAAAGCTGTCCAATTCGCCACAGCAGTCAAGGGATATTGCCAAAACTCGATTCCTGTACGAACATCGAAGCAGAGTATTCTCGGAAGAATGAGAGAATATGACTTTTGGACGTACGTAAGGGGTTTAGCCAATCAGAGGAATGCGATGTTTCACGGTAGCATGAATCGTAGCCCTTGGTACATACACCTTGTCTGGTACGTAGCCGCAACCTACACGCAGCAGCGCAGTGAAGCAGAGGTAATGCTACAGGTCCAAGGTGTGATACAGACTAGTTTGAGTTCAGGATGTCCGACGAGAGCAAGTCGCCGGAGGCCGAGGCCAACGCGGCTACTACTGTGGCGCGAGATATGGAGGCTGCGTTGTTTGCGTTGTTTGCTGCGCAAACACAAGCGGAGGCGAATGCTCATGCTGCTGTAGCTGCTGTGCAAGCGGAGGTCGACGCACGCCGTGCTGGACGAGCCGAAGCCGAGGCTCGCCAGGCCACCGACGCTGCTGCGGCCTCTCGCCAGACCAACGATGCTGCTGCTGCTACTACTGCTGCGGCTGCTACCACTGCTGCTACGGCTGGTCAACGATGCGTGATAGTTTTTCTGCGATGCCCCGCTCAATTTTGCGATTTTCTATCCATATCTGAGTTTTCAACCTCATATTTGCACGGCATACTTGGTACCAGGTACCTGGTATGTATTTACATATGTTGGATACAGAGAAAACAAACGGAAAGCCAGCCCGTTTTCATCGCCTTGTGTAATTTTCCGGATCTTATTAATACTACGCGGGACCACAGTGTGTGTGTGTGTTCTTCACATTAAACCGTTCTTTCTACCCGTCGACATCCAGCACAACCAGTGTCCGTGCCGATTCTTCCATCCTAGAGGAGATACAAGTTCTGTGGTCACAAAGCTACGCCACAGAGATACTACGTTGCCACGTGTGCAGTGTGAACTGCAGTGGGCAATGCAAAGCCATGTCATCATACTAGATACGACAGGCACGACATACGCAATCTATGAAATAGTGAAACGAAAAGAAACAATCAAAGAGAAAACAAAACAAGGTAGACAAGTCGAAAAAGAAAAAGAAGAAAAATGAAAGCAAAATCTAAGAGAAACAATCTGTCGTGCCCCCCCCCCCGCAGGCGAGGTGGCCTACACTTGAAAAAGAACGAGCTGGAAAAAAGAAGAAATAACAAAAGACACCACTGCTTGTGAACAGAGTAAGACAAAGAACCAAGGAGAAAGTAACAAGGAAAAATAACAAAGGGGAAATAACAGGCAGACCAAAGCCCAAAGCACCTTCTAGGTGGCGGCAGCAGCTTGTGGTACGAGTAGTATAGCCAGGTTCTCCCTGCTAATCCGCCTGGTACCTTGCTACCCAGACTGCCGTCTCCGCCCTGCGTTCGTCAACTATGCCCAGCCCCTTGGCGTCAGACAATACGAGCCGAGCAGAGCAGGTTCGTCTTCCAACCACGCCACACGGCTCCTTGAGTACGGCTTATCAATCAGAAAAGGAAGAGGAAGAGAAAAAATGAAATGAAAATCACGGAGAGTCAGCGCAAGAGAAAAAAAAAAAAAAAAAAAAACAAAAACAAAAAAAAAAAAAAAACAACTAAAAGAGAAGACAAGGGAAGACCACGTTCGAGCCAGCTGCACCAGTTGGTAGCACTAGTAGTATGGTCATATTCTACTTCCTAGTCGACTTGGTGCCTTGCTACCCTGTCTGCCATCTCCTTCCTACTTTCGTCTACCGCCGTTTCCCTTCTACCCCTCCTGTTCCCCCCCCTCTCCGCATTCACTCGGTCGGGCTTTATGCCACTTCTCCTGTTGCCCCCTCCCCCCCCGTTCCTTTGGGCACCATCCACGGCGGATGCGCGGCGCTGTCTACTCATCTCAGCCTCAGCCTCGTGCCACCTCACCATGAACCGTTCGGCTGCTTCAAGGATCCCCCGGTACCACTTCCCCGCCTTTTTGGCTGCTGTGGACCACAACGCGGTCTCAACTCCAAACACCAAGGGGGCAACTTCCGTTGACCCTTCGGTGGCTCGGAACTCCCTAAGGTCTTCGACTATGCATCTATGCCAGTTGATAGGACCAAATATTGTTAGTAAAAATGCTCACATATACCTGGTATACCAGGTAGGTTTTTATGTACCAGGTATACCACAGGTCCTATTAAGTATGGTCCCCCGTAATATATACCTGGTATATATATATATTTTGCTCATCCCATTTATTTTCTTCGCACACCGTCTTCTATCTCCTTCCAACTCGTAACTCAGATCCGGGGTCACATAGCAGGCTCTTCTACCCCCTTCCCGCTACGGTACGTGCCTTCATTTTTATCGCGAGAAGATTTCACCCTTTTCTTCCCTCGTCGACTCGCATCGAATTGTGCCGACTACGCACGCTGCAAGGCGTTCTCAACAATTGAATCCTTTTTTTTTTTTTTTTTTTTTTTTGCAAATATAGTCAAACATCCGACCCACCTGGGGCTCGAACCCAGGACTCAAACACAACAACAAGGAGAATTCGAGATTAACCCTTTTAGAACCGCAGTCCCGTTTTGGGGACAAACCACTCAAACTTCAAGTAGTTTGTCCCCAAAACGGGACTGCGGTCCTAAAGGGGTTAACCACTTGAACCACCGATGCGACCGGCTATATATCGGTGATAATAACGTCTCGGATAAGAAAAATACTATCAGGGGTACCAAATACCCTGGTATACCAAAGAAGAGCTTGCTCTCCGTGTGTGCGTCTGCGCCCCTTCCTATTTGCAGTCGCCTCCTTGTGCGGAGAAACCACTCAAATTCCAAGTAGTTTGTCCCCCACACGAGACTGCAGTCGTCCTGAAAGTGTAAAAAAATCACAACCAAATACCTGGTACCTGGTACGAGTACGTGGTGGTACGTAGTGGTGGAGGGGGGCGTGGCCAATCTTCTGCTTTGGCACACCTTTTTTTGGCTGGCCCAGCCCCTACCTGTTCTTTCGTGTATTTGGTGTACGGAAGTATAGTCGTACAGCAGCTGAGGGAGGCGTAAAGGTTACTCACGAATCCACAGGTCCAGCCTGCCACCACCACTCCGTCCTCACGCCACCGTTGCCATTGAAGCGGTCCCCCACCACAGCCGGTTGTTGTTGCCGCGGTCCTTGGATGACACTGGCACTCCCTGCAAGAGGTCTGTAGGTCGCCATGTGATAATTCCACAGCAGTCCGCCAAGTACAATACACTCTGTGAACTGGTGCTTATATGCTCGACGCGATTGGCTCGCAGGGGGTCACAAGTCTGCCGTCTGAACTGCGCAGAGGAGGAGGGCCAACGTGAAGCAACACTTGACTTGACAGCAACCGCTCCTCCCGTTGAGGTTTCGATGTGTGCCCAGACAACAGGCAACACGTCAGAGTACGAAGATGCTTTGCCGTGAAATAGAGAGAGTCAAGAGTTTTCTAAAACACCTGGTACCAGGTACGGGTACGTAGCTGAGATGGATTAAAAAATAATCTTCTTCGTAGATTGAAATTCGTCTAAAAAAATAATACAAGCATACAAACTTGTCCAACTATTATGGGAAATTATTTCTGAGCTCTCATCAGAACTGAGTTTTTCAGGCCGAATACACGCGTTTTACTCGGCGGAAAAGCCGAAAACACAGATAGACTCCTCATCAACATGCTCCCCTTTTTTAAGTTTTTTGCGAGCTTTCAGGAACTATTTCCCGTTTCTCCAGAGTCAGTCGTAGTTTAATTTTTGGAGCAGCCAATCAGTATTCTGAGGAGGGTCAGAAATAAGGCTGTTGGTCAGAACTGAGGCCAGAAATACTGGATCTTGGTAGATTTTTGATGAAAAACCATGATGTCCTCCTCAACTGGAAATATGGGCGAACAATATATAGTCCAACTATGACTCTGGAAAAACGGAAAAGTGCTCGAGAAAGCTCTCGGAAAACTAAGGGGAGCATCCTGAGGAGTCTACCGGTGTTACTCGTTTTTGACAGTCTCGACTCGAGGATTGGGAGAAGGGATATTTAGGTTGGTAGTCTGTTCAGGACTCGTCGAGCAAATCGCAGGTTTTCGGCAAAAAAAGCCAGTTCTCAAATTCGATAAATACCCCGGGGAAAAAGTGTTGGGAGTTCCCGGGAGTCAAATCGTGGTCCCGGAGTTCTGAAATTGTTACGGGGTAGTACCATAGTAAATAGAACCAAATATTGATTGTAAAAATATGAATATACAAGGCGCGGGCGGCCTACTTTGCCCGCTACGCTCGCTCAGGAAGGAAAAAAGTATACCAGGTATCAAATTATGCGAAGCGAACAGAGGTCCACGATTGAGTTTAGTGTTTTCAAGGATCGTAATTGCAAACCGGCGACTTGATAATGCCAAGAGTCCCGCCGCCATGCTTCAGGAAAAAACAGCTCCGACGTCAGCTTGGATGCCACATATACGCTTCGCGTCGCGGATGTCGTATGTACGTGCATACACCCCACGTAGGGTACTACTTACTGTCTTTACTTATTTTCTTCTTTCGATATGCGCTATGTCTGTACTGCTGTATCGCTTTTTTGTCCCTTCTTTTTTTTCATTTTTCTTTCATTCCCGTTTGTACCTCTTTGTGTCTTTGTTAGTATAGTCCGTTTTGCCTTTTTTTGCGTTTTGCTATCTGCGTCTGTTTTTGTTTTTTTTTGTTTTTTTTTGCTTAGCTTCATCTTCTTTTTTAGGTTTTTGTCTGCTATTAATAGTCTCCTTTTTGCTTCCCTGGTGTCCGCAGTGGTGGAGTGCGTATGCTTGTTTTTTGTTTTCGCCTCTGTTTTTACTTGAGGTATTTCTTCCACTCCAGAGTTATTGGAGCCTGTCCTGCGACCACGGACTGCATTGAATTGTGAGTTAACGTGAGAACAACAACAAAACAACTGTATGTACGAAGAAAGCGAAAGCACAGCACGGCACAGCAGCAAAAACAATGAAAATGAAACCGAAAACTCGGAAAGGAAAAAAATTTCCCGTCCCCTCTCGTGTAATATTTTTCTGCCTGATGGAACACCTTACACCCGGTCGAAAAGAAGAAAAGAAAAAATCGTACAGAAGAGCTTCTCTCTCAGCCTCGTACGCCGCCCGCCCCTCTCGCGACCACCTCGCTATACCGATTCGGTCCGGGTAAAACCTTTATCACTCTCTGCCACAATCAGCCCCGTCGCCCGCCCCGCGTGAAGCCCGGTGCTCACCGTGGCCTTCGTTCGCCAGCTCGATAACGTTGGTGTTCAAACTGCACACCTCCCTCTTTCAACTTCAGCGTGGTCGCAAAAATAAGCACCGCTTGAATATTATCTTGCCCTCCCGAACGACCTTTATAAACTCGTACATACTCTATCAACAATCATCAATCGAAGCCAGACAAAGCCCGTTCATGCATCCCTCGTGTCTCGAGGCACACGCGACGCCTAGGCACGAAAGCGGCGACCGCGCTCCTTGCAACCCCAACTCTACCCGCCAGCACCCGCTGGCACCCGCGACGGTGCCGGGTCCTCCCGCTAAGCCGTGCTCGGAGAACACGCACGCACACGAAACGAAAGAAGAAAAAAGGAAGAAATTACCGAGAAAACAAAGAACTGCTGGAAAGGTCCGGCAAGAAAACAAAGAACTGCTGGAAAGGTCCGGCAAGTAAGGAGGCGGTTTGGAAGTGGGAGCTCTGAGAGGCCAGGGATGCACCAACCGAGCACGCTCAGGGGTTGTGATCTAAGTATGTAGTTCTATTATACCTATGGTCCCCCGTAATAATGCATCGTGGTCGCCAAGTAGCTATCGCCAAGCCTCACCAAGCGCCTTGACCAAGACGGTAGGCAGTACTGCTGTACCCTGGTAGGCAGTATTTCGGAACAACTACAGCAGTACGTAACGATACGCGTGTGATGATGATATTATTATTCCTCTTGCCATCTGACAATGTGCAGCATGATCTTCAACATGGATCACTCATAACTTTCCCGAAAGAAGAAAACCTCGGAAACAAAAGGAAACCCATGCACCAAGTCTACCTCCCTTCCGTGCCAACTTTCAGCTTGTCTACTCTATTTGCTGTATTTGCTCCTTCCTTCTCATTACGTTTTATCCTTAAATCCTAAACTGCATCCAAGCTCCATCCCCACGCCATCGATGTGGGTCTGTCGTCCCCCCCTCCCCTGTTCCTTCTTCCTTCTTGGCGGTCCCTAAGCTGAAGCTTGAACCTCGACACCCTCCTCGAAATGGCGACCTGAGTGGTCACCGAGACGATTTGGAGCAGGCGTTCCTTCACTACCCCCTTACTTGCCATCGACCCACCATCCCTCCCCCCCACGACGCTAGCTGCCAGCTGGTCGATGAAGTTGCTGCCCTCTACCCCGAGGCGCCCAAAGCTTTCCACCGCTAAGGTGGCTAGTTTGTGGCTCCGCTCGTCCAAGGACACATGTTGCAGCGCTACGGGCTTCAGGAGTCGCCCAGGTGGGCGACAGGGTATTCTGTGATGTACGTTGACTGACCTGACCAGTGACGCACGGAGGGTGCATCGTGTAAGGCAGCGATAAAGCCGTAGGATGGCTCGCTGTCATATCGATGTAGGTATACAATGGAGTGTCCCCGGCGGGGGAGGCCATTGTCTGGGTCATGGAAACCCCGTATCGGCTGTAATGGTCGATGCGGGTGCTCTCTGGCCCTACCTGGGGTTAGTCAATCCCACCAAAGAACGAAAGAAACAAGTCAAACCATATCCTGTTCACACACCGTGCATGAGTCTTGCCCACCACGTTCATGTCAGTTGCCCATAACGTGCATGTCAGTTAATCCCACGTCGCATTCGCTGAGCAATACCAACACTCAACTCTCGTGGCGTCTGGCCACCCCGTGGCCTGAGAGGATTTAGGAGCGAGGTACGGAGGAAATCCCCATGAGGACTCTCTCAACGAACGACAACAGCTGGCTATCGAGGTGAGACCGGGCCGATAGCGGCACACAGGAGGAGGCAGCTGTAACATGGTGAACCCAGGGAGATGTACGAAATGATCCCTAAGGATTTTGCCATACGGCCTACCAGGTACCTGGTACAGTTTTACGGGAGTGTGTAGTATTATATATAGAAAGCCAGTGAAATGCCAACGTACCGGGTGAGAAGACCCGAACGGGTGAAACAAGTGGAATTCCAGCGTATCGGGTACTTGGAGACCATAACAACCCGCTATGACTCTCGTTGTGTGCCCTCAGTTGTTTCAACATAGCTTTCATCTACCCCCGAATAGTAACATGCCGTACACTGCACAGCTGCACAGCTTCCCAACAACGTTACTTTGCTCCGGTAGTAGGGGACACTCATCCCGTACGTGTGTAGGGATGTGTGGGGCCAAAGTTAAACGTCTCCACGCTTGTGAAAGCAAGAGGAGCGATGGACCCAAGGATCTAGAGAGCTTTTGCCATACGGCCTACCAGGTACCTGGTACAGTTTTACGGGAGTGTGTAGTATTATATATAGCCCATAAACGCCCTTTATTGATGTTGTCAAAAGCATACATATTTGGGGGTAAGGGTTACTCCGGAGGACAGGAGTGGGACTGGATGAGGTACCTTGAGGAGGACCTCAAGGAGTTCGGCATCAAGCTCGAAGGGTGGCGCGAGACAGCACAGAAAGCCGGCAGATGGTTCCAACGGGTCGAGGAAGGGGCGGAGGCCTTCATGCGGAAATGGCATACAGATGAGAAGGAGGCATCGGCAGAACGGCATAGAATAGCTGCGACCACGACCACAGCCGTTGACGCCAACGCGAGTGTGCAGAATGGCAGGGAAGAGGGGGGGGGCGAAAGGGGGACGAGGGGGAATGGCGGGGGGGGGGAGGGGAGGCGGTCTGCCCAACAGACTGAAGCCTGGTTATGGCCATCATCGTCATGATGCACTCCTTTCTTTGGGACCCAAGTAACTAGCATGGTGCCATCTGGGCAACTTTGCGTGTCTGTATGCTCCAGTGCCTGCCTTTGGTATTTTCTTTCCCCCCCGCCCGTGATTATCGCTTTTTTGTCCCTTCTTTGTTTTCATTTTTCTTTCATTCCCGTTTGTACCTCTTTGTGTCTTTGTTAGTATGGTCCGTTTTGCCTTGCCTTTTTTCGCGTTTTGCTATCTGCGTCTGTTTTAGTTTTGTTTTTGTTTTTGTTTTGCTTAGCTTCATCTTCTTTTTTTAGGTTTTTGTCTTCTATTAATAGTCTCCTTTTTGCTTCCCTGGTGTCCGCAGTGGTGGAGTGCGTATGCCTGTTTTTTGTTTTTTTTTGCCTCTGTTTTTACTTGAGGTATTTCTTCCACTCCAGAGTTATTGGAGCCTGTCCTGCGACCACGGACTGCATTGAATTGTGAGTTAATGTGAGAACAACAACAACAACAACAAATTCTGCGAGCCACCCCCCCTGTATGCTTAACCGTGTATCAAGAGCTCACCCTGTTCGGGGTAGAAAAAATAAATAAAAAACTCCAGGTACAGAGTAGAGCAGTAGTAGTAGGAGTATGGTTTCCTATCTTTTGTCCACATTACATGTACTATCGTTGATATTCATATTATTAGTCGTGTACGTAAGGTAATGCAACTCGTCGTATAATATACCCTGGTATACCATCTTCTCATCTTTTTGAGCATCGTGTGAAACTGCGTACCAGGTAGTGTATAGACTACTGATGGTATTGTAGACGGGGATGCGGCTTTTCTGTGTAATTTTCAAGTTGAGGCGCCTTTGCTCCAGGCAGCTATTACTCAGTGCTCGGGGCATGATAGGTTATCGGTTCCTGCGTACAACTTCAAACTTAGAACCATCTACGGAAAGCGCCCCTCCCGCAACGATATTCAAAAGTACTCCCTGTTTCGATACCAGCAGCGAGGTATACTTCAACAAACAGCAGTTACATGTGACATGTGACCACGAAAATACTGCTGTCGCTCAGGTTGGGCTGATTATTAGAGTCGTACGCATACGTATTGCCATGGTAGTCTAAATGAATACAGCCGACCCCCCCCATTTTTTTCCTCGAGGAGTACCGCACAGCAAGAAAAAAAACCGGCCGCACCAAAAAAACACAGACGAGATGTGCGGGGCCGAAAACAAAAAAAATCGAGAGTGACGCCTGAGGCGGAGAACGGCCGCAAAAAAACGAGAGTTACACCTGAGGCGAAGGCCGGCTCGATACAATCGTCAAGGCGTGCGCGGGAACAAAAAACAAATCGAGGGTCAGGACGGAGAGATTCGTGGCCTTCTTTTTTTTTTGGTGCTGCCTTATCGCGAGTATGCGATGGTGGCTACCTGTCGTGACTACTGTTTCCTGATACGTTATGCATGGTCACTGCTATAAACAGCAGTACAGTAGTGCTACCCGAATACGAAGTATATGTACTCTATCGTAGTTTCTACGTGTATCCCTCGCCGCTGGTACCCATCAGACTCCATCATCCCGGACAGAACTCGGGGCTCGACACTTGGCCACCCATCAGATTCCATCCCGGAAAAGCTCGGGCAGAGACACTGATCCCACCCAGGGAAAACTCGGGCCCCGATGTTTGGGCCTCATTCCGCCCAGGAGGACTCTCGGGCCCAGTTATTCGGGCCCTCGTTCCGCCCGGGAGAAAACTCGGGCCCAGGTGCTCGGGGCCGAACAAATTCCCTGGGTACCGATCTCTCGTGTCCCCGCCAGAGCTCATGACCTTGCGCTCCAATCTCCCCCTCTCTCTGTCATCGGCCTGGGTTCTTACCTCTTCCCATCTTTTCGAGTCATGATAACGCGTTGAAAAGCGACATATATATCAGGATGTACCACACACACCGTATGCACACGAGTACCAGGTATCTGGGATTCATACGGGGCATACTACGGTGATGAAGCTCGATAGAAATGACGAGTTTTAGTCGAAGGCCACATATCATACGTGGAGGATGTATCCACAGTATACCAGGTATACAGTATTCATACCACTATCAATATAACCGTTCATGGGACTGAAGGTCGCACGGCAAAAGCTCTCTAGATCCTTGGGTCCATCGCTCCTCTTGCTTTCACAAGCGTGGAGACGTTTAACTTTGGCCCCACACATCCCTACACACGTACGGGATGAGTGTCCCCTACTACCGGAGCAAAGTAACGTTGTTGGGAAGCTGTGCAGCTGTGCAGTGTACGGCATGTTACTATTCGGGGGTAGATGTACAGCCGGTCGCCCCGGTGGTTCAAGTGGTTAACCTCGAATTCTACTTGTTTGAGTCCTGGGTTCGAGCCCCAGGAGGGTCGGACTTTGACTTTATTTACAAAAATAAAAAATAAAAAAGGGATTCAATTGTTGAGAGCGCCTTGCAGCGTGGGTAGGCACAATTCGATGCGAGTCGACGAGGGAAGAAAAGGCTGAAATCTTCTCGCGATAAAAATGAAGGCACGTACCGTAGCGGGAAGGGGGGAGAAGAGCCTACTATTAATATGTGACCCCGGATCTGAGTTACGAGTTGGAAGGAGAGAGAAGAAGATGTGCGAAGATAATGAATGGGATGGGAAACAACAACAAAAACAGATGAAAGCTATGTTGAAACAACTGAGGGCACACAACGAGAGTCAAAGCGGGTTGTTATGGTCTCCAAGTACCCGATACGCTGGAATTCCACTTGTTTCACCCGTTCGGGTCTTCTCACCCGGTACGTTGGCATTTCACTGTGTGTGTGTGTGTGTTCTTCACATTAAACCGTTCTTTCTACCCGTCGACATCCAGCACAACCAGTGTCCGTGCCGATTCTTCCATCCTAGAAGAGATACAAGTTCTGTGGTCACAAAGCTACGCCACAGAGATACTACGTTGCCACGTGTGCAGTGTGAACTGCAGTGGGCAATGCAAAGCCATGTCATCATACTAGATACGACAGGCACGACATACGCAATCTATGAAATAGTGAAACGAAAAGAAACAATCAAAGAGAAAACAAAACAAGGTAGACAAGTCGAAAAAGAAAAAGAAGAAAAATGAAAGCAAAATCTAAGAGAAACAATCTGTCGTGCCCCCCCCCCCGCAGGCGAGGTGGCCTACACTTGAAAAAGAACGAGCTGGAAAAAAGAAGAAATAACAAAAGACACCACTGCTTGTGAACAGAGTAAGACAAAGAACCAAGGAGAAAGTAACAAGGAAAAATAACAAAGGGGAAATAACAGGCAGACCAAAGCCCAAAGCACCTTCTAGGTGGCGGCAGCAGCTTGTGGTACGAGTAGTATAGCCAGGTTCTCCCTGCTAATCCGCCTGGTACCTTGCTACCCAGACTGCCGTCTCCGCCCTGCGTTCGTCAACTATGCCCAGCCCCTTGGCGTCAGACAATACGAGCCGAGCAGAGCAGGTTCGTCTTCCAACCACGCCACACGGCTCCTTGAGTACGGCTTATCAATCAGAAAAGGAAGAGGAAGAGAAAAAATGAAATGAAAATCACGGAGAGTCAGCGCAAGAGAGAAAAAAAAAACAAAAAAAAAAAAAAAAAAAAAAAAAAAAAAACTAAAAGAGAAGACAAGGGAAGACCACGTTCGAGCCAGCTGCACCAGTTGGTAGCACTAGTAGTATGGTCATATTCTACTTCCTAGTCGACTTGGTGCCTTGCTACCCTGTCTGCCATCTCCTTCCTACTTTCGTCTACCGCCGTTTCCCTTCTACCCCTCCTGTTCCCCCCCCTCTCCGCATTCACTCGGTCGGGCTTTATGCCACTTCTCCTGTTGCCCCCTCCCCCCCCGTTCCTTTGGGCACCATCCACGGCGGATGCGCGGCGCTGTCTACTCATCTCAGCCTCAGCCTCGTGCCACCTCACCATTGGCTTTCCCTGGTCTTTTGACCCGGTACGTGGCCATAGGAAACAACCATACTCATTAGCTTTCGCGCCCATAATTAGTCCGTCAATTATAAGAAAGAAGAACGGACAACCCAGGCGATGGGAATGTTTGCAAAACTGTGATATGAGGTGATCGTGCTCTTTGTATAATCCCAAGTTCTATTTTGCATACTACCAGGTATGTTCTAGCTTCCGCGCACATAATTAGTCCGTCAATTATAAGAAATAAGAACGGACAACCCAGGCGATGGGAATGTTTGCAAAACTGTGATATGAGGTGATCGTGTTCTTTCTATAATCCCACGTATGTTATGGGATACTCGTTATATGCATATATCCACATGTTTTCGGTGTTGCCTGCCTTGTAGGACGGTGATTCGTGTGATACGCTGTTATGTATTCACGCTGCCGATGGTGCTCTGCCTGTTGTTTCGTAAGGCTTTGAAGATACTCGTCTGGTCAATGCATGCAGGCATACTCGTTGCTTGTGCTCGTGCTCGTATGCTCGCTCGTTTTTCATGATCGCACACACATGCGTGTTCGTTAATAAATGTCTGCATGCGATTGACCACATAATGTCTTCAAGACGAAATGCAACCGACAGGTGTCGATACAAGCCATAGGTGCCGTACGTACTAATACACGCATGCTCTCGTGGACCGTTTGCTCGGGCAAGTGATAACGGAAACTAACAATGTCGAGCCTTACGCTGTTTGGGCGTACATAACCACCCTTTAGAACGATGAACCCCTGGACAACAACGTGCATTGTCGGCTGGCAAACATGGAACTTTCGAGAAATCCACGTATATTGTGATGACTGTGGTGTAGTTTGTGACCACAGGAAAAATCTCTCTCTAGGATCAAATAAAGGGCACGGACACTGGTTGTGCTGGATGTCGACGGGTAGAAATAATGGTTTAAGGCGAAGAACACATACACAATACGTGCAGAGTACGAGTCGAACCCATACGGCCGCATTACCTTATTCATCCCGACTGCTGTAAAGTATGTATATTATCTTCATTCAGCATACCGAGCTGGTATCACATCACACTGGATACGGCAGGCACGACGCACGCATTCCGTCCAAGAGCAGGGAGAGATAGCAGTGCGACACCAACTAATAAATAAAACCTATCAACCTAGTGGCACCGGGCATATTAGTACTGGTAGTTACAAACCACCCGGCACTAGATTATCGACTACCAGGATGTCGACACAGCAGTTTGTGTCACAGAATCGGGGATCACACACATAAATAGTTGCAATCCCGTGATCACAGCGCCCGAATACTGGGGGATGCGTGAACAGTTACTCGATAGTATCATGCACGAATATTTGAAAACCGTGAAAACAGGCGTTTGTTTTACATTCGTGCTGAAAGGACCTCGGAGCGCTGGCCTCTATCCGGAGCGATTTGCCTGTAGCAAGGGCGTCTGCTCTTCCAGAGCAAATACATGCATCCTAAGCAGTGGATACGAGATACACAATGCAAATCAAACTGAGGAGAGAAAACCTGGTAGCTTCCGATAGGAAAACAAAGCCCCTCCCGAGCGCGCATACTCACGCGCCGTCTTAGTCGCTGACGCAGTGAACGGAGAATCAAACGAGCTTGACTTTGTTCAAGTATCTGACATGGTTCCCAATGACGATTGGGCATCTTCACCGTTTGAGTACTGCACTGCTGTACATGTACATAAGGTTGACCCTAATTTTCAAGTGCTTCGTCCCCGCATGGGGAGGGCAGTTCTATATAGGTGAGGCCACATATGCCCACTGCCCAAACTAAAGGTTCCCTTCATTTGCGAACGCGATCGTGAAGTGGTTGGGCGTACCACGCACCTGTTGTGTCGTCCGTCTCCAAGCATCGAGCGATCCGCCTGATCGGAAAAGAACGGTTGTAGGAATTCTAGATTGCATGACTAATGCTGGAAAACATGATGTAGGCATGGTGTAACCGAGCAGGATACCTTCCTATTTGACTCTCCAAGATTAGTGGCCCAGTGTTGGAAACACGAAGCGAAAGGTGGGATTGGGATGCCAATAAGCAGTAGGTAGTTTCCGTGCTGGGGGGGTGTTTGTCACCACCTTTCTACAACTACTTTCACGAAAACCGTTATACAAGGGTTACGATCTTGAAGTGGTGGTGGATGAATGACGTTTGAGGACTCATGAATTAGTTTTAGAACGAAAGGGTCTCACCAGTGGACACTGTTCGGGCTGGGGGGGTGGCGTGAAGGTGGCGTGAACGTCAGTGCCTTCAAACGACTTACTTACTCGGAGTCATGTCAGTACCTTCAAACGTGGCGTGAACGTCAGTGCCTTAAACGACTTACTTACTCGGAGGCGCGTCAGTGCCTTCAAACGACTTACTTACTCGGAGTCACGTCAGTACCTTCTAACGTGGCGTGAATGTCAGGGCCCTCAACCGATCTGCTTACTCGGAGTCACGTCAGTACTTGAGGGGGTGGCATGAACTTCTGAACCTTCAAACGACTTACTTTCTTGGAGTCAAACGTCAGTATCTTCAAAAGACCACACTAGGGGTGCACCAAACGTTCCCGAGCGAAGTTTCACACAGAGCTTGCAAAGATGAGTTTCGACGAAATCCTCGATTGCACAGCTGGTGTTGGGGTATTGGCAGCCAAACTCAAGGTCTTCCATGAGCGGCCGAACCACATGAGGCTCGAATGTGAATTCGTCCAATTTCTTGGCGGAGAGGCAGCAGATGTTCTGGAGGCTGAGAGGGATACTCAAGAGACGGCAGGGGAAAAAGAGCCCCAGAAGAGCGCGGGACGACGCGGCAACTCAGAGGAGTTCCTCGGGTGAGCAGAAGCTGGGAGTCAACAGGGTCTTGATCAAGGAGGCGGCCAGCAAACGCGGAAGGGAACGCATCCACGCGAATCGGGCGCACGAGCATTGGACCGGGGGGTAGCGAATCACTTCCGTCGAGCAGCCCGGTCTGAGCTATCAAGCGTCTATGAGAGGACGCCGGATCAGGGGTCGGGTAGGTTTGTGTGTACCCCGTTACATAAGCGGCAAAGGATGCTAAAGCATTGTACCATTTTCAAGTTAGATGCACGGAGCCGCAGTCGCAGTCGTGACCGCCGTAGCTGCCACCACCGCCGTAGCAGGAGTGCCACGCAGGAGCGCAACCGCAGTAGCAGCAACCGAGCACGGCAACGGGAACCGGCAGGACGGGGGGGCAATCAGGTCCACCACCTCCGCCGCCGCGGAGGGAGCGCAAACAGCCGGCCCAGCAGGAGAAGGAGGAAGAGGTGGAACAGCGTCAGGCGCAGCAACTGTGTCATCATCAGCAGCAGCAACAACTGCAGCCGCCGCAGAAGCCGAAACAGCAGCAGCGACCGTCAGAAGGAAAAGCGGAAGGCGTAGGAGCCTCGTCACGAGCATCGGGGATGTCCGTACGTGGCCGAAGCTCGTTAATCGTCGAATGGATAAGGAAGGACGCGGCAGCCGGTTCGTCGGGGATATGGAGGAGGAGTTGCCCACGCTGTTACCGGGTAGTGGCCGGGATACCCGCTGTGCACCGACGATAGTTATGCGTCGGGCAGGGGGGGTGTTGCAGCGCTACGGGCTTCAGGAGTCGCCCAGGTGGGCGACAGGGTATTCTGTGATGTACGTTGACTGACCTGACCAGTGACGCACGGAGGGTGCATCGTGTAAGGCAGCGATAAAGCCGTAGGATGGCTCGCTGTCATATCGATGTAGGTATACAATGGAGTGTCCCCGGCGGGGGAGGCCATTGTCTGGGTCATGGAAACCCCGTATCGGCTGTAATGGTCGATGCGGGTGCTCTCTGGCCCTACCTGGGGTTAGTCAATCCCACCAAAGAACGAAAGAAACAAGTCAAACCATATCCTGTTCACACACCGTGCATGAGTCTTGCCCACCACGTTCATGTCAGTTGCCCATAACGTGCATGTCAGTTAATCCCACGTCGCATTCGCTGAGCAATACCAACACTCAACTCTCGTGGCGTCTGGCCACCCCGTGGCCTGAGAGGATTTAGGAGCGAGGTACGGAGGAAATCCCCATGAGGACTCTCTCAACGAACGACAACAGCTGGCTATCGAGGTGAGACCGGGCCGATAGCGGCACACAGGAGGAGGCAGCTGTAACACACATGTCCCGGACGGGCGTAGTGTTGGCGCTTGCGCGCCTCGGAGGTAGAGGCAGCTGATCCATCATGATCAGCGCTGCCTCCTCGCAGGTGGACCTGCGCTTGCGGGTCTGCATGGTTGACGTCCAGCAGGATGGACTTTTCCCTGTATTCCCTTTTAGGAGCGTCCCGAAGACCTCCTCTCCTGAAAACGATGTCCATCCGCAGATTCCGGTCTGCAGTGAACGGTTCGCCGCTCTCTACTTGGTGTGGAATTCCCAGCCGCTTCAGCGTGCGGGAGATCGCGTGAACCAACGGTTGATGTTGGTTCACCTGTGCCCCTGCTCTGGGACAGATGCGTGCGTGGCGTGTGTCTATGTCGACTGCCTCGCAGCAGGGGCACCTCACCGCCACGTGCTCCTCGATGCCTATGAAGCGCCTTCCCATGCCCACGAACTCCTCTGCTGGTATGACACGGAGCGAGTCTGTTGGCCTCGCCCGAAGGCAAGCAGTGGCTCCTGCTCCTTGTAGGCTCCTGTAGCGAGCTTTGGCGAAGGCCTTGGTCTCGCTCCCCCCCAGCGGGTCGCCTGGTCCAGGTGGGCGTGCAATCTCCGGTAGCCCCTCCAGCGAAGCTGTGTGTGCAGCGTGTCGACCCTGATTCACCAGCTTGCCCAACCTCTGTTGAGCCTTCCGGGAGTTGGTGGTTACGGCATCATGCGCCGCCAGCATGTCGGCTTCAGGGGGCCCTGGGACCAGGTCCCCCTCTGCACCCATGCTCCATTCCAGCCAGGATTCGGGGACGATGCCCTCCATCGCTTCTTTTGTCACGCCCCACGTGTCCCTGATCTCTCGCAGGCTGCCCCCGAGCTCAGCAATGATGCTCGAATGAGGGAGACCCCTCTTTACCCTGTCTCCTAGCGGGCCCGTGAGGTCTGCTAGAACCTCCGGCAGGATGCCCACCCTACTCCCGATGGAGGCAGACATTCGCCTCGCTTCCGTTGACGGCAGCCCTAACCCTCCTGCTCCCGTCGAAAGGCGTGCTTGGGCTTGTTGGTAGGGTTTTAGAGTCAGTTGGCTGGCCGGGCACCCCTCCTGGAAAAACGACTGTGCGTCCGCCGCTCCCGGTAGCTCTAGGATATTTTCGTAGGCCCACTGAGCCCCGTTGTCGGCCCTTCGGCATGCTTCGAGTGACAGCCCCGGGTCCAGAGCCCTTTCGAGGTAGCCCGTCCGCTGCCAGAGGGATTCGACGGTAATGAGGGCCGCCGCTTGCTTGTTTGGCATGTTAGTGAGGCAGCGTGCAAGGCGGTCCGCGCCTCCATCCCTCACTACCTCCATTGCTCGCCCCAGCACGTATTCATCCGAGCCGATCGGGACACCAACCACCGTCACCCCTCCTTCGTCTGCGATGCGGACGTCAACGCTCTCCAGGAGCGATATCTCCTCCGCCGTCGGGACGTGTCCTTTGGGTGGTAGTGCTACGGTCTTGGCGGGGTTGACCACAATGCCGATGTCGTCTAGCTCTCGCCGGAGGAAGGCAAAAGCTCTAATCGTGTTGGCCGTGACCCCCATAAGGCCGAGAGATACATCGTCCATGTAGGCGAAGGCTTCCACTCCTTCTCCTTCGAACTCCTGTCGGAAACGCTTCAGCCCTGGTCTCAACGCCAGACAGAACATTGCTGGCCCCATGGGGTCCCCTTGCTGGACACCGCTGGAGCAGGCGATCGTCCTGGTCTCCCCTGAGTCCATCCGGAAATACACGTCGGCGGGTCTTGTGCCGTACCACTTCGCCACAAACGGCGTGAGCGCTGGAACGCAGTTGGCCGCCTCTTCAAGCACCGCCGTCCGTTTAACCGTGTTGAAGGCGTTGGAGCAGTCCGTTAGGACGACCCAGTTGCCCGTTTTGTGTAACGTCCTAGCCCTAAGTCCCACATGCTCCACTCCTCCGGGTATTGCGACCCCAAACTGCCTCACCTCTCGGTTGACCTCCTCCAACCGCGGCCGCCACTGTCGCATAGCCCCCGCGGTGATGAGCCGCCTCCATGTCATGCCCACGCAGACCGGCCGGCACTTTTCCCCCAAGGCAGTGAGGCTCGACTGCAAGAAGAGCTGCCAGAATTCTGGCGGGAACACGTCCGGCTCGTCGACGATTCTCCGCCAGAAGGCTGTCATGCCCTTTCCGAACTCTTCCCGCCCGATGTCGGTGTGGATGATGGATTGCAGGTGCGCAAAGCGTTGACCATCGTTTCCGGGGCCTGAAAGGGCACTGCGGGAGCTGATGACGTCGAAGAGCACCTCGGAGGCGTACTCATCGTCAGGGCGCCACGGAGGGGCGTTTCCGTCTTCCACCTCGGTGGCGGTCGCCAACACCGCCGCCGCCGCCGCCGCGGACACTGCGGCGCGATCTTCGGAGGGGAACTTGGCCACAAGTGTGCTCCACGTCGTTTCGTTTCCAGCTGATCGTGGCTCTGCTAGCAGGTTCCGAGCTGCCACTTTGACCCCTCCTGCGTGGCGACACGCCGACGACGCCCGCTCCAGCTTCGTCTCCTCCGAATCTTCTTGGGCGGCATCCCATCGCCTCAGGTCCCCTCCCCTGGTGAATGCTATCCGCCATGGGAGCAGGAGTACTATATCCCCGCTCTCCACCAACGCGAACCTCTGTCGCCTCTTGATTCGGCCGTCCGGTGAGTGGAGCAGGGCTGGCATGAGGTACCATAGCTTGATCGCCCGTAGGAGCGAGTTCGGCGTCGCTGACTCTCGGTTCGGCCTGTGCTCACCCATAGCGTGGTTGAGGATGCCGAGCACGTGAATGCTAATGCGCGCGTGTGCGCCAGCCAACTGCGGTTGCCCAGTTTTCTCGGTTGCGAAACGTTGGCCCAGGTCATCCAAGGAAACGGCATCAAGTGGTGGCCCTATACCCAAGCTGTTCTGGTCCCACCCGTACCAAAGCCCCCGGCTGCGGAGGTCCTCGTCACCTATGGTCCCCCCTCCCATCCTCGCTGCCCGATTACGAAGCCCCGGGTCCGCTTGGACCGCTGCCTGCATTGCTTCCCGTCTTGGATGTTGTGCCCCGCAGTTGGTTGCTGGGCAGCGGAGAGGTGCCGGGGCTGCGCTTCTCGCAAGGGCCTCCACCACACAACGGGCGTGAAGCACGTGGCGCCCTTGTCCACATGGAAAGCGTACCGCCCGGTGCCCTAGTTGTAGCGTTACACCGCAGACCCCGCACGCCACTTCCCCTGTTGTGTCGCCAAGGAAGGCCCTGGGGCGCGTCCCGTTCCTGGGTCTCCTCCCCGACGCCCTGGGAGATCCTCCGGTTGGACCCTCGTCGTTTGGCATCCCGGACCCCCTGTCTTCCATTGCGGCTCCTCTCCCTCCACTTCTTTGGCCCGTCTCTCTCCCTTCTCTCCCCCCTCCCCCCCCCCCAGTCCGCGGCCCTCGCGTTTCCGGTTCTCCTCTACCCTCACTATCCCTCTCCTCTCTGGTAGGTTCGCTCCTGGTACCCCCCCCCCCCCCTCCCTCCGCTTCCCCCGCCTCCCTCCCTCCCTCCACCCCGCCCCCCCCCCTGTCCCCTCGCTTCTCTCGCCCCCCCCCTCGCCCCCGCTCCTCCCTCCCACCCCCTGCCTATTATTATTGATGGTCTCACATTAATAGGACCTACGGTACAGACAAAAACCTATATATATATATTGCTATTTTCACTACTGTAACCATTTTTGGTCCTATTTACTATTTTTTTATTTATTTTTTGCTCATCCCATTCATTATCTTCGCACATCTTCTTCTCTCTCTCCTTCCAACTCGTAACTCAGATCCGGGGTCACACCCTTCCCGCTACGGTACGTGCCTTCATTTTTATCGCGAGAAGATTTCAGCCTTTCTTTGCTTCCCTCGTCGACTCGCATCGAATCGTGCCTACCCACGCTGCAAGGCGCTCTCAACAATTTAATCCTTTTTATTTTTCAATATTTGCAAATAAAGTCAAAGTCCGACCCACCTGGGGCTCGAACCCAGGACTCAAACAAGTAGAACTCGAGGTTAACCACTTGAACCACCGGGGCGACCGGCATATCTCTTGCCATCCTATAGGTCCTCCGTAATAGCTCCCGTCCCTGACATCCTCCCTGCCCAGTGTGGTCTCAAAACCGGCTGTATATCGAAAGCGGCGGTCCGTCCGGGTTTTGTTTGTTGATTCTGACCCGATTCTGTCTCGTTTTATATTACTGTATTACCGGGGACCATAGTTAATAGGACTAAATATTGTTCGTAAAAATGGTTAAATATATAGGTTTTTATGTTAACCATAGGTCCTATTAACTATGGTCCCCATCAATAGTGCGTACAACACATAATGTGGCGACTTGTACAGCCTACCGCATATACCTGATACCAGGTGCCTGGTACGTCGTACGTGTGTGTGTGTGTTCTTCACATCAAACCGTTCTTTCTGCCCGTCGATTTTTTTTTTTTTTTTTTCTTTCTTGCGCTGACTCTCCGTGATTTTCATTTCATTTTTTCTCTTCCTCTTCCTTTTCTGATTGATAAGCCGTACTCAAGGAGCCGTGTGGCGTGGTTGGAAGACGAACCTGCTCTGCTCGGCTCGTATTGTCTGACGCCAAGGGGCTGGGCATAGTTGACGACCGCAGGGCGGAGACGGCAGTCTGGGTAGCAAGGTACCAGGCGGATTGGCAGGGAGAACCTGGCTATACTACTCGTACCACAAGCTGCTGCCGCCACCTGGAAGGTGCTTTGGGCTTTGGTCTGCCTGTTATTTCCCCTTTGTTATTTTTCCTTGTTACTTTCTCCTTGGTTCTTTGTCTTACTCTGTTCACAAGCAGTGGTGTTTTTTGTTATTTCTTCTTTTTTCCAGCTCGTTCTTTTTCAAGTGTTGGCCACCTCGCCTGCGGGGGGGGGGGGCACGACAGATTGTTTCTCTTAGATTTTGCTTTCATTTTTCTTCTTTTTCTTTTTCGATTTGTCTACCTTGTTTTTGTTTTCTCTTTGATTGTTTCTTTTCGTTTCACTATTTCATAGATTGCGTATGTCGTGCCTGTCGTATCTAGTATGATGACATGGCTTTGCATTGCCCACTGCAGTTCACACTGCACACGTGGCAACGTAGTATCTCTGTGGCGTAGCTTTGTGACCACAGAACTTGTGTCTCTTCTAGGATTGAAGAATCGGCACGGACACTGGTTGTGCTGGATGTCGACGGGTAGAAAGAACGGTTTAACGTGAAGAACACACACACACATCCAGCACAACCAGTGTCCGTGCCGATTCTTCAATCCTAGAAGAGATACAAGTTCTGTGGTCACAAAGCTACGCCACAGAGATACTACGTCCACGTATGCAGTAAGCACTGCAGTGGGCAATGCAATGCCATGTCATCATACTAGGTACGACAGGCACGACATACACAATCTATAAAATAGAGAAACGAAAATAAAAAACCAAAGAGAAAGCAGAAACAAAGTAGACAAATCGAAAAAGAAAAAGAAGCAGAAAAAAAATGAAAGCAAAAACTACGAAAAACAATCTGTCGTGCCTCCCCCCCGCAGGCGAGGTGGCCAACACTTGAAAAAGAACGAGCTGGAAAAAAGAATAAAATAACAGAAACACCACTTTTTGTAAGCAGAGTAATGAAGGCCGGATCTTATGCCATTTTTTTTAGGTGATTATATGACTGTTTACGGAGGCTTCGGGGTATCTGGTCCCATATCTGATCAGATTTTATCAAAATCACGTCTTATCTGGGGCCTGTTTGGTGGAAAAAATGTTCCTCCGAGATTTTATCACTCCTGAAATTCCATGAAATGATTTTTTTTGGCAGCCTTTTCTGATCAACTCTGAAAGTGATAAAATTTGGCTTTGCACAAGACCTCGGTGGCATTAGACAATTTTGTTTAGGTTATAGACTGGGTTCATGACGGGTCACGACGCTACATGCTTGGATACGCTTGTACACAGCTGGGCTCCAACACTTGTGCATCGACCACCACGGAGAGGGAGGGCATCAGTACCTTGGCCACCATCGTGTCCCTTGCGGCCGCCCAACAACTGCAGCTGCTCTAGGCAAAACAACTTTGGAAACGAATAGGACGAGACTACAGCAGCAGCAGTATCAAAACAATCAAACGGTATTTTTCTGACTACGACCGCCGCAAGCAGCTCATGCTCCGCGAAGGCGAGAGCTCCTTGCTGGTCCAGCGACTAGCAAACCCCTTACGCAGCTCCCCAGGGGGTTCCACATTCCGCTGCTTCCTTCGAGGGGCGGGTGGTGAAGGTTAATCGCCCAACCCGGCGTGAGCTACTCTCGTTCGTGTCGTGGTCCACGTGGAGTTCAAAATGTCGGTTGTGTTCTGTTTTTTTTAGTTCTCCCATGAAATAAAACCAAAATCACGATAAGACGGCACATACATGGCGCACCGACCTGGTGTGGCTTTTTGCCGGTGGAAACTCCGACTTCCTGCCTTTTTCAATCACTCAATTTGTTTTGCGTAAAACCCAGCCTATGAGACGAAGAACCAAGGAAAATAAATTAATAACAAAGGGAACATAACAAAGGGAAAATAACAGGCAGACCAAAGCCCAAAGCACCCTCCTGATGGTGGCGGCAGCAGTTTGTGGTATGAGTAGTATAGCCAGGTTCCCCCTGCTAATCCGCCTGGCACCTTGCTACCCAGGCTGCCGTCTCCGCCCTGCGTTCGTCAACTATGTCCAGCCCCTTGGCGTCAGACAACACGAAACGAGCAGAGCAGGTTCGTCATCCAACCACGCCACACGGCTCCTTCGGTACGGCTTATCAATAAGAAAAGGAAGAGAAAAAAATAAAATGAAAATCACGGAGAGTCAGCGCAAGAAATAAAAAACAAAAAAAACAAAAAGAGAAGACAAGAGAAGACCACGTTCGAACCAGCTGCACCAGTTGGTGGCACTAGTAGTATGGTCATGTTCTACTTTCTAGCCGGCCTGGTGCCTTGCTACCCTGTCTGCCATCTCCTTCCTACTTTCGTCCACCGCAGTTTCCCTTCTACTCCTCCAGTCCCCCCCCCTTCTCCGCATTTCCTTGGTCGGGCTTTTTGCCACTTCTCTTGTTGTTGCCCCCCCCCCCCCATTCCCTTGGACACCATCCACGGCGGATGCGCGGCGCTGCTTACTTATCTCAGCCTCAGCCTCGTGCCACCTCACCATGAACCGCTCGGCTGCTTCAAGGATCCCCCGGTACCACTTCCCCGCCTTTTTGGCTGCACTGCAGTGGACCACAACGCGGTCTCAACTCCAAACACCAAGGGGGCAACTTCCGTTGACCCTTCGGCGGCTCGGAACTCCCTAACTAACTAAGGTCTTCGACTATGCATCTTCAGTTGTCATGATGTGTATTATTTGTTGCTTGCTTTTCTTTCTTCGCGAGGTATTCTTCCACTTTTAATAGAGTTAGTTGTTGTTGGAGGCTGCCCTGCGACCACGGACTGCTTTGTTTTGCGGTGAACCCCTTAGGACCCCAGTCCCGTTTTGGGGACAATCCAATGAATTTCCAAGTACTTCGTCCCCATAACGGGACTGCGGTCCTAAAATAGTTTATGTGAGAACAACAACAACAACAACAACGAAACGACATCCGTACATACTTACTTAGATACCAGGCACTTCGTACCTGGTACTGCCACAGAAGTACGTACATTAATATATATATCACATATTTTTCGGTACTCGTACCTCGTACCATTAATATGAACTATTCACACATTTATTTACCGTAATATTTTTCGTTTTGCCATCTATCTGACAACGTGTATCGTACGTGATTTCCCTTTATTATGTTCTGCTCGTGCTGCTGGCTGTACTCTCGTAACTATTGATTTTAGTAGCGCTTTTTTGCATTCATGCTATCCGCATATAAAAATGAAAGCACCTAGACTATAACGAATTAATACAAATAATATGGAAGGTGCTATCAACCACAGACCCGAACAACTTGACAAGGCAGCAGTTATCAAATCATACTTCGAAGTAGGCCTGGTTATGGTAGATACCAGCGGGTTTAGAACCGCAGTCAGTCCCGTTTTGGGGACACACCAGTCAATTTTCAGGTAGTTTGTCCCCAAAACGGGACTGCGGTTCTGAAGGATAGTGGGACACTTTGTATCCCTGGACAGGTCTCTGCTTAGTAAGAAGCCGGTACTCGTTGGTATTCACTATGATGACAGTTATCGTGACTGTTTTCGAAGCAGCAGGCCTCACGGTGCCGGAAAAGAAGACAGAGGCAATGCTTCTACAAACACCAGACCAGACAACCCTCGCACCACCGCTCGTCATCGAAGCGGCAGGCCAGAGGTATAAATAATAAGCAGACGACCCAGTTCTTATACCTAGGCGGCATTATCCACGAAAACGCTGACCTCTCGCTCGAAATCGACCGACGGATCCGCCTCATGCGAGCATGCCTCAAACGGTTCGGGCCGGAGTTGTACGATAGGACGACCGCCCCCCTTAGCCTTAAAGCCCGAATGCTGAAGGCCGAGGCGATTGAGACCCTGCTGTACGGGTGTGTGACGTGGACCCTCAGAGCGGCACACACTTTGCCAAGCTTCGAACGGCTCACCCCCAAGTCCTGTTGACTCGCAGCATAGGTTGAGTTTGTTCTTCCTCTCCAGTAGTATGGTTTAGGATGAAAAACATGCCTCGCCTCCCGTGGCTGCTGATTCCCCCCCCCTCCCCCTAACTATTTTGGCGATCTCGCTCGGGGGCTGGATACCTATTTGTGTGTAGCCTATGAAGACCTTTCCCATCCGATATGACTTGCAGACGTATTAAATATTTACAGTAGTATTCGATCGTACGCATTCCAGCTCTCTTTTGTTTCGCGTGCAACCACTCCTTCGCCTGCGGAAGCGGGAACTGCAACGATTGAACCTTCGTCATCAGTCGCCATCAGGTTGCGGGGGGCTCCAGCACATGTTTTACCGTACAGTTGGCGAGAGTTATCATGCTAGTGCGCGGGATATTGCCACACCTGGCCTCAATAAATGCATCGGGAATGATAGTTCTGAACGATTGTTGACACTTGCTTCGTTCAATCAGGCCCCAAACCTTGTTCCCGATTCTCCTCGCTATGATATTGTTGCAACACAATAAGTATTCATATTCCATATTGCCTGAGAGTGACACTTGGCACCCGGTCTCGTGCCGGACGGCAACTGAGTGCTTCCGCCCAAACTGGGCAGGTTGCCGTATACTCTCTGCCACGTCTAGCAACGCACACCCCCCCGAAGCATTTTCAAACCAGCAAGCCACTGCGGTTGGGTAGGCGAGTAGTGCGCTGTATGAGCGTCCTACCGACCTCGTCGCCACATTTTGCACGCAGCAGGTAAAACAAAAAAAACGACCGCGTGCTAAATGAACAATGTTATTGCTGCGTGCTTGTCAGCAATATACCAAGGGGAGATGTCGCAAGCTCGCAGCGAGATCGAAGTATACACATGGCACGATGGCAAGTACACGGGTCCGTAGCATAATCAGCGGGTTTGCCTAGTTGCGGTGCCCGCCTGTTTTGTTCTCTTTTTATCAAAACCGTGTACTGGTCTACGATCTGGTAGTGGACAGGGTCTTTATACGATGCGCATGGAGACCCGTTCGAGACCGACACAGACATGCCTCCAAATCTGTACATCCCCCAATCAATGTCAACTGGAGGTCTCTGTTGGAAATTTATCGCCGCTAGTCCGACCTTTCTCAGGTCATTTTTGGGTGTCCGACAGTTCGCCAAGTAAGTGCTTTCGCGTCCGACCTAGTATTTCGCTACGTCAGGGTCATGCACCCCCCACCGCCACTCCCGGGGCTCAAGTAGAAGCCATTCCTTGCCTACAGTAGGGCGAGCGCCTAGCGCAATCGGCCTCTAAGCCACGCCTGCGTGACAGGTTGTTCGCTTCTGTAGAAAATATCTATTGCCAGGCATGAAGTTACCACCAAGTATTTTACGCATTTCTGGTGCTTGACGGGTGTGTACGTTAAGCCGTCTCTATTTCTTTTCCGCTTTCGTCCGTATTCGATCGGTCCGCGCACATGAAAATTACGTTGTAGTATACCTGGTATCTGATAAATATGCGCACTATCCGTGACGCTTTGTGACGGGGCAAAATATGCTGACAACTTCTGACTGGTTCAAGTTTTGCCGACTAATCTCCATCACCTACTGTCTAACCTCGTACAAATACCTCGTTCTCTACTTGGCGCCATCGTAGCGGTCGATAGACGTATGGTAAAGCTTACCAGATAAAGTATTGTCTGTTTATTTCGGGCCACCTTTGTGGAACCAAGCCGTCATCTCTGACCCCCTAACAAAACACATAGTATATCAATTTTGGGCTCAACAGCCGTTCGTTGCGTCATTGCCCATGGTCTTGCGAAATCACCCCTCGCCAACGGCCTCCGTTGATTGCAATGCACCTTTTCCATCTTCACAACCTATGATCCTCTACTGCAGTTCGACGTGCTTTGTTGTAACTGTTGCCGAAACGAGGGATACATATGGTGTCTTCGAGACTCAGCGGCTTCCCTACACCCCCGCCCCCGAAACTTAGCAGGAGTCCGGGGCCAGAATCGCTGCACACCAGGTTTGGTAGATAGACCAAGACCATATGAACAATAGGAGCACAGTTCGGGATAGTATATGCGCCGTATAGCCGGCGTCGAAGTCAGGCCTCTATGACGAATAAAGGCTACGGTTCACGCAAGAAGAGCAGTATTATAACTACTATTGTATTATACCGGTTGTATACCAGTTCATATACCAGGATGGATCCGGATAACACAGGGTGCCATCACAGTAGGGATTGCTGCACGTCCTAGACTTAAATTCTTATGATGCTTCGCTCCCAGGACCTACTTCGCTACGCACCGCATAAAACATGGCAAACGCGATTGATACTGCCAGAACTCAAACCAACAGGCGCCATTAATTGCGGATTATTTTTTTTTCGCAGGCTCTCGACCATACAGTGGGCATTGCGGCGATACCTCGAAATATATCTACTGTAGGTGGATCTGAAACCAGTCAAGACAGTCACACGAAATACAAGGGCAGCGGCCTCACAAGCAGAGGTATACATTTAACAAACAGTTTACGTAAAACAAAAGCCTCGAAGGAACTGCAGCCAAGAGCAGTGGTACGTGCGGATCCTCACTAGACAGTTCTGAAGGCTCAACACGTTTTCGGGTCGGGATATTGTACAGGAGCCGGATGCCGTCTTGTTTTCTTCAATTTATGCGATGTGGGCACCCCCGACGTTCAGGCCTTCAGTCAGGTTTTTGGTCCTAGTTCACACGTTAGTGCTCATGGCGAGCATGGGCGTCGCATCGCATGCCGGGTCCGATGAAGCACCCCTCCCGCTGGGTGGGGCATCGTACGAATACTCAAGTCTTCTTTTGTAGTATGACCACGCCACCTGCCAATGAAAGCGATAGACAAAAATCGATGTTGGCGAAAAATTCAAAATGTACATTACGAACAACAGGCGAACGAAAAATATTTATGACGCTGGACATGCCACTCAATCAAAACAACTAATCCCGACAGACTCAGGGCACACACTACTGTTTCGCAGAGGTTTTATATGCATGCTATATGCACCTTTGCTTCTCCAACTTCAGTACTGTAGTTAAAACGTCTTTCGATGTTTTGAGCTTTTGTACAGCACAGCAATATGCACAGCGAGCTGTCCTCCAGAAAAAAGTGCCAAGTACATTGTACCTGGTATGTTCTACGATGTGTGTGGTCCGGACTGTCCTCGAGCTTCCAATTATCGAGGTCGCGTTGGTCCGTTGCAATCCTCCATAATAATATGGTTTGGGGCTAACGTCAGGATCGGCGGGACAGTCCCTATATACCCACCCAGCCTGTTAAGGTACGTACCCCTTGCGTGAGCCTGTTCGTGATAAATACCCCCTCGCCGCCACATCACGACGTCGTTAAGTGCTGAACCTCCTAATAGACACGAACGGGAACATCAGCAAAAAAAGAGCGACACGTCTTGCTGTGCCCACATGCCAGTATGGCAGGAGTACGACATCCGCCACAAAAGCGCCTTTCTAGGGGATATTATATACCTGGTACATACTAGCTCATTCTTATCGGGGAGCTTTTTTTCCAAAATTTCCAAAGTTTGGAAATAATTGGAGATATGTATCGATATACGGAGGCGTTCTGTCACTATTCGTGAAATTCTCCAGAAGCAAAAGATCAAGTTCGTTAACATTCCAATATTTGGAGAAAAAAAACAGGAAAATATGGAAGATTGAAAAATTGCGCGAAAAAAATGTCGAAAATTTCAGGGCTTTTCGCGGGTCAGGTCAAACCTCACGGGTCGGGTCGGGTCGGGTCGGGTCAACTGTCCCGACCCGACCCGCGATTTTTTTTAGGTATGTTGACTCGACCCGAACCGACCCGCGAGATTTTGAAAGCCTCTTGACCCGACCCGACCCGACCCGTGAGATTTGAAAATCTCTTGACCCGACCCGACCCGACCGGCGAGATTTTGAAACCTCCTGACCCGACCCGACCCGACCCGCCACTTTCCAACTGACCCGTGAGACACGGGTTTCATGCGGGTCGGGTCACCTTGACCCGCGGGACCATTTATCTTGACCCGAAGGTTCGACCCGCGGATCTGGCCCGTGGGTGGGCACTTCAAAAACAATTTAATGTTCATTTTAGTGCCCTGAAGCGATATATGACCTGGCTGTAGTGGGTATGAATGGATGCGGGCATGCGCATATGAATTCGGCGGTGATTTAATGTCTGAATATGATACCAAAGGGGTGTTATGAAGTATTGGTACGAGAGAAGCCTTTGGGTAAGAGAGCGGGAAGTTGTTCAAGTGTCGGGTCCGCCGAATGCGCGGGTCCGACCCGCGGGTCAGCAAAAAACAACTCGCGGGTCATGCTGGCCTGACCCGCGAGTGACCCGCTTCTCGCGGGTCATGACCTGACCCGACCCGTACCTCTTGACCCGACCCGACCCGACCCGTGAGATGTGAAAAACTCTTGACCCGACCTGACCCGACCCGCGAGCGTTGAAAAACTCTTGACCCGACCCGAGCCGACTCGTGAGATTTTGAACACTTCCTGAGCCGACCCGACCCGACCCGTGACATTTTGAACGTCAAGTGACCCGACCCGCGGGTCGGGTCATGTCGGGTCATGACCCGCGAAAAGCCCTGGAAAATTTGGAAAAAAATCTCTCCGTGACCCTAAGTATATATATATACTTCGTACCAGGTTTATATTTATCTATCTATAAGCCATATATATGCCACATGCGCGTCGTGCTGGAACAATCGCCCTGACCTTGAAGTAGTAGAGAAGACCAAACAAGGTTACGAGATAGACGATTCCAACAGGACCCTCCTCCACGTCGTACGTGGCGTACAACGAGTGCAATGCCAGCGCTGCCCACACCATCGCGAGGATCTTAGCCGGCCACGTCAGCATGTACACCTTGGCAGCTCGCGTGTTTTTGAAGAGCACGGCCCAAATTCCAAACACACCGGCCACGATGCTCAAGACGGCTTCGAGTTCAGGGGTTTCCCATGCGACGTTGCAAGGAGGCATGCAGCCAGGAGGGTGGGAGGGAGGACAGCGGGGGTAAGAACATACACAGGATATCGCCTGCGCCATTCGCACTATTACAGTACCACATCACTGTCCCGCAGTTGTATGCGATGGCTTTCTTCTGATGATGGCAACTCCTGCTACAAGGAAGCAGCGCGCGTTTGTGCTAGTATTCTGTGACAGCTCGTATAGCATCCGCGATACGATTCATAGCTCTGTTTGGTCGAGTGTAATACATAGCATGAAAATGGACTCGGAGCGCGTAGAACATGGCTAACGGAAACAAGATCGTATACCGGTATGTGTACCCGGTGGTTTGGTAGATGGCCCGCGTGCCTATCAAGATCTCGGGGGTTCGAGTCTCAACAAATGCATGTTCGTGGGGACTTTTTCTTGAATAAAATTGAATAATAAATAGCGGAAATCGCGAGAGGGTGAGTTAGCAACATTCGACGAAAATTGACGAGCAGCGGGAATGTCGAACCCTGTGCTCGACAAAAAATAAAGGCACGTACCGGGGGGGAAGAAGGGACGATAATAATATCTGTGACCACGGCTTGTCCAGAAGATCGCCGAGGGTAGAACCTCCTAGTATTATTACCAGGTAGGTACGAATTATTAGGCCGGAAAGTAAAAGTGACCACAAAAACAAAGGTGTGACTGACACCAGCCCCAAACAAGAACTCCATCTCCCTCCTTCGATACCAGTCTAAGCTACGTACTGCTGTATACGAACAGAGATCAACATTATTACCAACGTTCGTCCTTCTTGGTCTTCTTACCTTTTCATAATTTTTATTTGCCTTCTTTCTGACAATGTGGAGGGCGTTATTCATTCAAAATAAATGAAAAAGCTGACATAATTCATCGAATACCACTGACTTCATCGAACCGATTCTCCTTCCACTCCGCTGCGTATACTCACTTGAATATAATATGCACCCCCACCCTTTCTTTACCGAGATATTTTACCTACTACTATGTATCTGTACGCCATGCGTCCTATACTTTTCGTCACCAAAAGCGGCAACCGATGTTGGCAACGAAAACGCCTGTGACCGGTCAACTGCCCCAATAGAAACCGCCCATAGTTAGACTTCGCTATCACAGCGGAGAAGGGCACACAGACTCCTTGCGACTACTGCGCAGCATCGGCCAGTCGGAAGAGTGCGTACGTTAGCAGTCAAATCCTTTAAGAGTTGAAGGAGCACATGTTAGCACGTGCGCCGAAGAGCTCGATATCCCCTTGAACTATATTCTACGTATTGTAACAACCATTTCCGACAATGGTACTCCTTGTCACGGACCTTGTACGTATGCGGCCACTGGATAGTGCTGGAGTACGTCGAGGAGGGCCTCGGTTCGTGCTATACTCTCTTTAAGTTGCTCGCAGCTCGTCGTAGAGGCAGCAGGGCCCTCGCAGCCTCGAGCGTACTGCATTATTTCGCGGCGTGCATGGGCGACAACACGGAAACAAACGGTCCGGCGGGAAATGTTTCATCTTCTTCTGTATGTACTGAAGATGTTACCCAAATTCCATCTGAAGGCGCCAGAACCATATTGATTGCGATGCGATCAAGCAAGACATTTCTGCGGAGCGTCGTTCGATGTACGTGTATTGGGGCATCACATAGTCTACATTCCTTTGCGGTGACGCGCACATGATCAGTTCATAGTCGAACCGCCTGCTACCAGGACGTGGAGGGCTTGTCTACTCACAGCTTAGTATTTTAGACAACATGAAGGAAGCGCATTTCCAACTTTGCTATACAGACGAACTGCTTAATGTATTTATTTCGCCGTTTCTACAAAACAACTGCGTGTAGGAGTTTTCGGATGTGGTCTTGAATCAAGCACCAAACATCGCTGCAAGACTACCTGGGTCTATCATCAATGAATCGATTGAAGATTCTGTCATACTAAGACGGGGATCATATGTTATAATGGGAATCTTAGGGTTCTTTGTTTTAGTCATCTGACAGTCTGCAGCATGATGAGCTTCAACGCCGATCACCCAAACCGTAGATAATATCAAGTTGACGAAAACCGAGGCGAAAAGTGAAAGGGAACCCATGCATCAGTTTGGCAACCGGCTCCAGGTAGATATCGCTGTGTCGTCAGGGGTTCAACTGTTTTGTCTTTATGTTGTTGGGCTCAATCAACCCAATCAACCCCCATCGCGGCATTGGCCAAGCGGATTCTCCGCCATGTTAGCAGCACTCGACATCGTCTCTCACTCCATGACTTTCTATGCAAAATATATATGCGAAAAACAGGAAATCCCTCAAGGGGATTCCTCAACCTCTTTCTCCTGTTCTTCCCGAAGAAAATCAGCTGTGACCGGCACCCATGCCGAGTCTTGTGTGTTTTAATGTACTGTTTCGTAGTTACAAGTACCCTAGACCCTCCGAAATATTTTGTACCCGTCGGTTGCGTATACACTTTGATACCACGCATACACTGCGGGCACAGTCACCTCCCCCTGCGAAAACGCGAGCGAAGTTCCAATGTCGGATGCTTGGTAGGCGCGACCGAAGAATAGGGCCCATATTCCGGAGCACAAGCAGTCCACCGCCATCAGTGCCACGCCTGCGCCCCCCACAACGCACCGTTGGCAACAGACAGACCAGGTATGTGTCTTGTTATGCGGTATTTACTCGCACGGGAAGGGTGATTTATCCTAAAGCTATCATCGATGACGACGGTGCATCTTAACGAAATAAATGCACCCATCGCTTTCTTGTTACTCAAGTACAGCATAAGTAGTAATGGACTTTGGAATTAAGGTTAACGTAACCCCTAATATTGTGAGAAACAGTGTGCAATCCGACGCCAGTCTCTGAGGGAAGAAAGGGCTGACGCAACCTCGCGAAAAACATGCAGACGTGCGAACCGTAGGGGGAAGGAGATGGGACGAACATAAAACGGCGAATATAGTAATTGGGACGGAATATTGAAGAAGGAGGTATGTATATGTACTGTGGTTTGACTCTTGGTTTTCCACAGCTTTTACGCTCGAAAGCTAGTAACTGAGGGAACCCCGTGTCGCTACGTTGCAGCCCTCTTGATAGTTGCCCCATTTAGTGCCTCTGGGGGTATGCTACAAAAGGGTCTCCTGTGTACGATATTTTAAGCAGCAGTGGGCTACATATTTTACTGACCTATTCTCCTTCACGTTCGATTTTCCGTCGTTTTGTTTCGAAACGTCCGACGCCAACCAATGTTGTGCACGTAATACCGAAAACCATAGGATTGTTCCGTGGATTGGCGCGAAAACGACCGGGAATAATCCCTCAAAAGGTACGACACGTCGACGGACAAACAAACAGGCCTCTGACCGATGAGAGAAGGCGACCATCACACGTTCATATCCTACCTGCAACGAATGACGGTTACACCCGAGACCTACAGAACATCGAGAAGCATCTGCGTATAATCTTGCACGTGATGCAGTATGAGGAAACACGTTTTATAGCGATTTTCTTACCTGTACTGAGAGAACAGCAGAAGCAACAGCTGCGCCATGAGCGAATCGGATAAAGACCGCCGTTGGTGTGTTCGCGCATGACACGTTGGGGGGAAGCATAGGTCGCATGGAAGGTCAGTGTATACCACACAAATGTCCAAAATATGACGTTGGCATCGCTTGGAGTTGATGTGGAGTGTGTGTATGAGCAGGTGCCGATAAAGCAAAGGCTGGAGCCCGTAGCATGCATACCCGGCATCCTGCGGAGTTTCGCAATTCTAAAAATACTGCCCCTAGCCATGATATTTAGTTGAACCACAGCCCATATGTGATCAGCGCAATCAGAAGGACGGTGTTAGCACAGTCATTGCAGGGAGCAAGCAATCCGCTTTCAAACTTGATGCAGGCACGTATTCGGCATTCCAGTACGTAGGAATGTATAGACCAGTATTTGCACATGATGTACCAGGTACCGGAGTATATATGTATGCGCTGTAATATATACCTGGTACTGTATTCTGCTGCTGAATTAGTTATAACCTCTTTCCATAAGCGTTCCCATATGGTACTGTTCTATTTGCCATCTGACGATGTAAATGCACCTGGCGCTTGTTCCGATCACAACATCCACGTAAAAAGGAGAGTCCAGAATCTAATGATTTCAGACTTATATGCCTGTAGAATAAAAACAAACGTAGACCCTCTTGCAAGTATCTCTTCGGGTGTAGTCACCCCCCCCCCCCCCTCTTTCCAAATTCTTTTAATTGCAACCAATTTTCCCCACCCCCCTGCGCATACTATCCTGCCGCCAGCCGCTGCTAGAGTGAAATCCTCTCCCTCAAACACTTCCAAAGAAGCATCGGACGAGAACCCACTGCTGTCCAAATAGATGGCCGAGTAATGATTGTACACACACTCCGAGCGTATATATTATCCCATATTAGTAGATAGATGTACGAAATATATACCAGGTACCAGGTACCTGGTACCTGGTAATAAGTTCATACCGAAATATTAAGCATATATATCTAAGATTCTGGTATGCCGTAACACTACCAACATATAGTGCGATATACATGTACTACTGCGGACTACTACGCTTCTTGCATGATGCCATCCAAAACCCGTACAAAGTGCGGGCCATCGAAGTATCACATACACAGCTTGCAAATCGTACATATGAGTTTCGACGAAATCCTTGATCTCACAGCTGAGCTGTTCCGTTGTTTTTGGATCTCAAAATCTCA